>RCUC01121374.1:0-124460 GCA_003697995.1 Taxidea taxus jeffersonii | reverse complement strand
AAAAAAAAAAAAAAAAGAACCATGCCTATGTGGACAGGGTCACTGGAGAAGGCAGCTCGTGCCTCATGAGGAACCTGGGTCAAGGGAAAAGAATGCTAAGATCCACTGCATCCGTTTTGCTTCAGGTAGCTCCCACATTTTTACAAAGTTTTAGATGTCAGACAAAATAAATCAGAAACTTTTTTTTAAAGATTTCTTTTTTATTTGTTAGAGAAAGAGAAAGAGAACCCACAAGTAGGGGGAGCGGCAGGCTGAGGGAGAAGACGACTTCCTGCTGAGTAAGGAGCCCAATGTGGGACTCGATCCCAGGACTCTGGGATCACGACCTGAGCCATCCAGGCGTCCCAAAATAAATCTGAAACTTACAGCAAATGTAAATGTGATCTCTTCAGCCAATATAGAACCCATCTGCCATACTATCTTGACCAATCTGGTTACTATCCAGAAACCTCTACTGCAAACCCCAAATTCTCTCATCCTCCAGGCAGCATTTTCATAGGCCTTTCAGCCTGCCTGACAATTCCGCAAACCCTACAGTCTTACCTTAAACAGGTTCTGCCAGATCTATATAGGCTCTAAACCTAAAGGTACCACTCTCTCTGTCTTTTCCTTGAGAGATCTGGCTGATATGCCCCTGGTTGCGGCTGCCGCCTCTCAGAGTACTACTTCCTGTGACACCATGAACTGTTTGCTATGTAGGGTTTACTGTTAAACCTAAAAATAAATTTAATACATACTGTACTGAATCATAAAACAGTGAAGACAGGGCCAGTAAACTATCAGTTAAAGTTGACTAGATAATTCACACCCCCCGTCTGGTAGGTTGTGAGACAGAAGACCCAATGGATATTCACAGACCTCAGTAATGAGAGAGAAGGAATATTACTCATTTTTAAATCCTAGGCTAAAAATGATCTAGAATCTAAACTAGATTCTAGGTAATCGACATATAGTCTCAGACTAGTTAGCAGCAAATCATAAATTAAATGGGTTCACAGGTGTGCCAAAGCTCTGTTCCGCTGTATTAATCGAACCTTAACGTGGACAAAAGGAGGGCATATAGGTTCCAAGATGCCTGGGCACGAAGGCAGGCCATCATGTGCAGAAGCCAGCTCCAGTTAGTTTTACTGGAGCAACAGATCAGACACAGAAGAGACAGATCATTCTCAGGAGCATGAGCTATGGAATTGAGAAGTTCTGTGCTTTCAGCCTTCTGACTCCTTCTATGGTTCCTGGAAAGGATCACTGTTACCACACGAAGGACCACCATTTATTCCCACACTTCTCAAAAATGATTAAATAATATTTTCCTTGGTCTCCAAACTGTAACTGATTCTAAGTACATTTACCAGTGTTTCTGTTTCTAACCACTTTTTCTACCTAAAATTAGAACAATAAAACTGACATCTATTTGCAGTGCACACAAAGAAATGTCCTTCCAAAAATTTAGGCCTTCCTCAAGTGGACTGAAAGGCAAAATGAATTTAGACTGAATATATTTTCATTATAGGCCCACCTGATTTCCAGGTGAACCTTGAACCTTGATTCAGAAAGAAACTTGTTCTATAAAACCGCAACTGTAGAACAAGGATCTACACATTGAATCTAAAAGACATATTTTAGTTCGATATAAGTAACTTTAACAGTTTTAAGATAAACGGACTATTTTAGGGTAGTAAATCATTAGTAGTATTCATGTAGATGTTGAGATGCCATCACTGCTACTATAGGGTAAACTCAATCAGAAATAGGGCTTGGGGCTGGGTGGCTCAGTCGGTTAAGTGTTTTGACTCTTGGCTTCAGCTCAGGTCATGATCTCAGGATGGTGAGTTGGAGCCCCTTGCTGGGTTCTGCCACTCAGCACACTGAGATTCTTTCTCTCTCTCCCTTTCCCCTCTTGCTCTCTCTCTCAAATAAATGAATAAATCATTTAAAAAAAACCCAGAGCTTGAAAGTTTTATTTTCAGGGTCTATGGACCTCAATACCATGAAGCCTATGCATAACTCCTACATAAAAATTGTGAATAAAGCAAATTCTTTTATCTCATTGAACATGATACTACAGCAAAATATGAGTGTTAGTATGAATGAGGGCAGGCTATGGCTCTCAAGTGGGCTTCAATCCAGCTGAGAAAAACCCCAGTGAGCTCTCTTTAATTCCAACTCGTGATGTAGTGTAAAGCTTTAATGATTTGCATAAAGATTATCAGCCATAATGAGAACATAGGGACTAGAAAGAGGTACCTGCTTTTTATTCAGAATTCAAAGTCCTCTACTGCATAAAGATCACATGGTTACATCTACTTTCCAATTATTTATCAAATCAAAACCACAAAATTGATTCCATTTTTTTAAAGGATTTTATTCATTTATTTGACAGAGAGAGAGAGACAGAGAGACAGTGAGAGAGAGGGAACACAAGCACAGGCAGGAGAAGGAGAAGCAGGCCTCTCGCTGAACAGGGAACCCAATACGGGGCTCGATCCCAGGACCCTGGCATCATGACCAGAGCCGAAAGCAGACACTTAATGACTAAGCCACCCAGGTGCCCCGATTCCATTTTTCATCATCCACTCTTAACATCATGACATAAAGAAGGCTAGGATTTTAATAGATAAAAACCCACAAATCACTTTTTTTTTTTTTGAAAATTTTAAAAATTTTTATTTGATAGACAGAGATCACAAGTAGGCAGAGAGGCAGGCCGAGAGAGAGGGGGAGGCTCCCTGCTCAGCCTGATGTGGGGCTCGATCCCAGGACCCTGAGATCATGACCTGAGCCAAAGGCAGAGGCTTAACCCACTGAGTCACCCAGGTGCCCCCACAAATTACTTTTATTAACCACTTTGGAACTACTGTGTGAAATTCATTATTTGCTCAAGATGTGCAGCTTGGGGCTCTGTTACTTAAGTAATCTGATCTCAGAAACCCCCTTTTTTTATGAGGAACTAGGTCCCAAGCTTGGGTGTTCTGAGAACTGAATTCTGGATTTCAGGAACAACTGTGTCCTGCCACTGATGCCAGATTTATGATCCACCTGGACCATCTCTGCTTATCAAAATAACAGAATTCTTGTCTACTGCTTATGGTGGTTCTTCAAAGAGGGCAGTTGCTATTAATAGATATATCCTAACAGAGAGTCTCAGAAGCCAGTAGCTGAGTGTCGGTTACAGAAAGATGAAAGATACTGCCCAGTAGAATCTTGATTACCTTAATAAAAAGGATAAGGAGTATTCTCAACAGGGATAACCTAGTAAAAAAGCAGTATCTAGTACATAAGATACTCTTAATTTCTCAGATGAGACATGAAAAGTACATCAAATTGGAAGAAGCAATCACAGAAAGTAATTTTCTCTTTCTTCAGTAGTAAAATGTTTTCATCCTTCATAAGCAAGCCTCCATGACCTACATAGTGCTAATGGAATATTTCAGGTTCCGTCCTGTCTATAGGGGTTATTTTCAGCCCTGGCTTTACCTGTCCAACCTGGGAATCTCTTAGAGCTCCCATAAAATCCACCACTTCAAACTCCACAGCTGTTCAAGCAGCATGCAGTCCCATAAAAGCAACCAGAGTGCACAGTCCTCAACTGTGGATCCTGGGAAACCAAAGGACGTTTTCAATACCGAACTTGTTTGGCTTGCACAACAGTCAAGAAAACTCAGCAAATGCCAAGCTGGTTAGCTTCATCTGATGGAAGCTGCTGAAAAGGTCTTCCATTTGGAAGCATTTATCAGTTTTTCTGGTATAACAGCTACAGCTGTGGGCTTTCTGAGTGTGAACTGACATATGTAAGCCATGAAATACCATGGACAGGGACCATCTGCAACTGATTGTCTCACAGGCTGCGACTCAAATGTAGGAGTAGCAAGGGACAGAATTTTCTCAAGGCCATACACTGGCAAAAAACCCTTTTGGCTGACTAAGATCTTAAAGATATGAATAAATAGGACTGTAAGATTGTGTTCTTTGCAGCTGGGAGCTTCAGCACTTTCTGCCCTCGTCATTCAATGGTTAAAATGGAAGAAGCTGTTTTATTTTTTTATTTTTAATTTATGTTATTGAAGATTTTTTTATTTATTTGACAGAGATCACAAGTAGGCAGAGAGGCAGGCAGAGAGAGAGAGAGAGAGAAGAGGGGAAGCAGGCTCCCTGCTGAGCAGAGAGCCTGATTCGAGGCTCAATCCCAAGACCCTGGGATCATGACCTCAGCCAAAGGCAGGGGCTTAACCCAAAGAGCCACCCTGGTACCCCAAATGAAGTTGTTTTAGAAGAGACACTCAAAGAAAAAAACCAAGAGACATTTTTGCTAATATTTATCCTCCTATCAAACAATACTTATGTAGAATTTAAAGGTGACAGATTGATAACAAACACCATATATAGGAAAAACCCAATTCTTTATCCATAGGTTTACCTCTAGGGCTCCTAATTATAAAGTGATATAGAAGGAAGGAAGAATTTTTATAAAGGTGCTATCAGACTTTCAGGTAAAGATAGTAGACTGAAAAATCACAATGACGATTTCCTTCTCCTAAAAGAAATTCTGCCATAATTAAAGGGAAAAACATTTAAGGGTATAAATTATAAAGATAAAGTAGGAAAAAAATACAATAGCAACAAAATCTTGGTGACTGTAAAAGACATGGATTAGCAGCACCACCACCAATCTCAAAGACTCAGGACTGGCAGCATGTCTGGAACTGTATGGAGGGGGAATGCAGGGAGGGAGTGTCAAAAGAAAGAGCATTTAGATGCAGATGGAGTCCCAGATCCCCACCACCACCACTCTAAGCTACCTTAGCCCCTCATCAAAAAAACAGAGATTAATTCTTTTAGAGGATAAAATACATGGTACTTTGAAGGGGTGTCAAGCATGTCAAGCATGGATTCAGTGAATTTATGCATAATGAATGCTGAGACTCTCCAGCCATCTTTCCCAATTTAGCGGCCAGAAAGCTGGCAGAAAGCCTTTATATTCTAGACAAGAGAGTCAAAGATAATTTCTGGAAGAATTAAGCCAGCCCAAGAAGATAGACATTTAAGTACTAACACAGAGGATTCCAGCTGCCCTCAGTGATGAGTAAAATGGAGCTCTGGTCCTGGGTTTCATGGTTTAGAAAGCCATGCTCTGATCTTCTTTTGGCCTCCCCGCAACTCATGGACAGAAGAATCATTAGGACCAAAGAGATATGCCCAGACAGAACACACAGAATCTCCTAGCAGACAAACCCAACACTGTTTTCAGAGCCTGCTTGAGATACTTCTACTCATCATTTTCCTGAGGGTCAGTTAGCATACCCTTAGGTCCAAGGAATGACCAAAGGGTAGAGACAGGATGAAGGCGACTAGGATGTGAAAAACGTTTCTCCACTTGAGTGGGCAAATGGAGAATTTTAGTAGAGAACCAAATGGAAATCCTAGAAATGGAAAGTACAACATGTGAAACAAAAATTATAGTGGATGGGGATGCCTGGGTGGCTCAGTTCGTTAAGCAGCTGCCTTCAGCTCAGGTCATGATCCCAGGGTCCTGGGATCAAGTCCCATATCTGGCTCCTGGCTCAGCAGATAGCTTGCTCCTCCTTCCCACTCTGCCTGCTGCTCTCCCTGCTTGTACTCTCCCTTTCTGTTAATTGAAAAAATTAAAAAAAAAAAAACCTTTAAAAAAATTATAGTGGATGAATTTAACAGAAGGCTGTAGCGTACAGAACAAAGAGCTGGGATACTTGAAGACATATCAATAGGAATTATCCAGTAAAAAGAACAGAGAGAAAGAAGACAAAAGAACAGTTTCAGTGATCTGAGGGACAATATCAAGTGGTCTAACATTTGTGTAACTGGAGTTCCAGAAGAAGAGAGATAATTGTGTAGGAAAAATCTGAGGAAATAATGGCAAAAATTCCCCAAGTTTAGGAGAAACTATCAACTTACAGATCCAAGAAGGTCAGTGAACCCTCAGCCTGGTAAATAAAAGGAAAACATCTAGGTACATAATGGTTAAACTGCTGAAAACCAAAGATATTAAGAATAAGAGAGGGAACCCACAGATCAGCACTGTCCAAGAAAACTTTCTGTAAAGGTGGAAATGTTCTGCTTCCAAAATGTCCAAACTAGTAACTACTAGCCACATGTGCACCTGAAATGTGACCAATGCAACTGAGGAAATGAGATTTTATTTTGTTTTAATTAGTTTCAATTTATATAGCCACATATGGCTAATGCCCATCATAATGAACAGTGTAGCCAAAGAGAATTATGAGATATCAAGCCATCATAATATGTGCACTTTAGTGATTCAAACTAACAGTAAAAATAAAAACAAAACAGTTTAAGATACGGAGGTAACTGGAAACTTGAACACTGGGTATTTCATGTTAAGGAATTCTTGTTAATTTTTTAATGTGAACAACAGTTATTATGGTTATATTTTTTAAAAGAAACCTGCTTTAAAGATATATATATTGAAATTTCTCAGATGAAATGATATGTCTGAGATTTGCCTCAAAATTAAATGGAGTAAAAGAGGAAAAAAAAGGGAAAAAAATTAAATGGAGTAGGGCTATGGACAGGGGTATAGATGAAAGAGTATTAACTATAGATAATTTCATAATGATGTGCCTCAAGAAGTATGAGCCTTTTCATCCATCACTGGGCTCTTTCAAAGTGGAAACTTGTAGCCCTCAGTTCTGGGATTTTTTTTTTTTTGAGGCACATCATTATGAAACTGAAGCTCAATGATGGGTATGGTACACAGGGACTCATAACACTATTCTGTTTACTTCTGTAACGTTAAGAATTTTCCACAAAGGGGCGCCTGGGTGGCTCAGTGGGTTAAAGCCCTGCCTTCGGCTCAGGTCATGATCCCACGGTCCTGGGATCAAGCCCCGAATCAGGCTCTCTGCTCAGCAGGGAGCCTGCCCCCCACCTCTGCCTGACTCTCCGCCTACTTGTGATCTCTGTCAAATAAATAAGTAATATCTTAAAAAAATTTTTTTTTCCACAAAAAGCTTTTAAAAAGTAAAGCAAAAGGAGAAAGATGGAAAATAAGAGGGAAAAACAGGAATTGGCTCAGAAGGGTCAACATCCAAATGACAAGACTTCTAATAAGAGAAACAGAAAATAAAGGGAGATCTACAAGTTAAAAAAAAAAAAAAAATCCCAGAACTGAGGGCTACAAGTTTCTACTTTGAAAGAGCCCAGTGATGGATGAAAAGGCTCATACCTCTTAAGGCACATCATTATGAAATTTCAGAATATGAGAGATAAAGAAAGGATCTTATAAGCTTTCAATAAGAAAGAACACTAGCACAGAAAAAAATCAAGAATCAGAATAGCAATAGATTAGAAGGAAAATGATTTCTAACCTAGATATACAGAAACTGTCAAAAGTATGAAGTAGACATTTTAGAACATGTGAAACTTCAAAAACTTCATTCTCTATATACCCATTCTCAGGAAGCTACCAGAGGATGTTTTTCATCAAAATGAGGAAGTAAACAAAGAAAAGAACCATATAATAGGAGACCCAGCACTGAAACGAGGTGAAGGCAATGAACCTCAGAGTGATGATGAAGGGAAATCCCAGGATGACGGCCCATCTTTCACAGATAAGAAAATCAGTCCAGAATAGAGCAAGTCAAAAGATCCCAGAGGGGACTTCAAGAAAATAAAAGTGAGAAGACTCTTTGGAAGGGTCTGATCTCATGGGAAGTTGGGACTGAATTATAGTTAAGAACACAAAAAATTAAGCAAACAAGAAGAGACAGTTATTAACAGGTAAGTATCCAACTGCTTACAAAAAGTTTTATGGAGAAAAAAATAATTACACTTTTTAGCTCAGCTTTGAAGTATGGTCCTAATAATGTAATAAACACTGTGGGTGCCTAGGTGGCTCAGTTTGCTAAGTGTCTGACTCTTGGTTTTGGTTTGATATGATCTCAGTGTCATGACATCGAGCCCCACGTCCGGCTCCCTGCTCAGCAGGGTGTCTGCTTGTCCCTCTCCCTCTGCTCCCCTGCCTTGAATAAGTAAAATCTTTAAAAAAAATAGCATATAAACACTGAACTCTAATTAAAGCAAATTCTGAACTAGCTCTATCAGGAAAATAAGAGGACAGGACATAGGTATGAAGAGGACATCAGTGAGTGCGGAAAGATGTCAGGACACCTAACACAATACAAGCATGTTACTCAGACAGAGTGGTAAAAGAAAAAGTCTCAACTGCAAGAAGCAAGAGAGCTTGACTGTGGAAAGAGAAAACTGGGGCCATGTTGTGGGGAGAAGGCTGGGGACTGGGTTCTTCTCAAGTAACTACAGAACTAGTTTACTCTTTAAATTGTTTATAGGGGGCACCTGGGTGGCTCAGTGAGTTGGGCCTCTGCCTTCGGCTTGGGTTGTGGTCTCAGGATCCTGGGATTGAGCACCGTGTCAGACTCTCTGCTTGGCGGGAGCCTACTCCCCCCTCCCCCTGCCTCTCTGCCTCCTTGTGATTTCACTCCCTGTGTCAAATAAATAAATAAATAAAATCTTTTAAAACATTTTAAAAATTATTTTTAGACTGGGCGGCTCAGTTGTTCAGCGTCTGCCTTTGGGTCAGGTTATGATCTCAGGGTGCTAGAATCAATTCCCACATGGGGCTCCTTGTTCAGTGGGGAGGCTGCTTCTCCCTCTCTCTGCTTTGCCTGCTCATCCCCCTGCTTGTGTTCTCTCTCTCTGATACATAAAATCTTTTTAAAAAATTATTTATAGGGACGCCTGGGTGGCTCAGTTGGCTAAGCAGCTGCCTTCGGCTCAGGTCATGACCCCAGCGTCTTAGGATTGAATCCCACATCGGGCTCCCTGCTCAGCAGTGAGCCTGCTTCTCCCTCTGCCTGCCACTCTGTCTGCCTGTGCTCGCTTCTGCTCTATCTGACAAAAAAAAAAAAAAAATCATAAAATCATGGACAAAATTAAAACCAATGATCTCATAAGGGTGTATATAGCCCAGTGAGAAAGGAAGCCAAGCAGCTGAGGGAACTTTACAGCATCTGTACAAAGCCCGGGATGAACACAAGTTATGTTGTAAGTCTATTGTCTTTTTGCAGACACTGACTTGATGAAGCAGTCACTTGCCAGGTGTCAAGTTTGAAGAGGTATATTGGGAAAATGTTTCTAAGCAACTAACACAGATGAAATGAAAATCAAGGATATCAGAGTCAGAGACAACTCATTTAGAAGTTAATTATAATTTAGACATTTGTTAATGTTTTTTGTTTTATTTAAATAGAGGGAACCAATTCTCTTTTTAAAAGAATATAATTGTATGCTATAAATAAACTCAAGATCAGATCCCACCAGAGGCAAGCTAAACTTTGTGTACTATTTATAAATTGGATTCGCAAAGGCTTTAACAACCAACATCAGTACAGTAGGAGACATTTTCTAGGCTCACATCTCTACTAGGTACTTAATTCTTGTCTCTAACGTAAAATCTATTTTACATTTTAAGAGAGAAGAGTTGTCTTTTTAACCTTTGAATAGCGTTTCAGACAGACCATAAGCGAGTAAGTTGTTTGATGAGCACTGTAATAAAACATTTTTGTATGAAGTGCTACACGACAGTTTGGGCAGCTGGGTTTATTTATCCTGTATATTGAAAGGAAATTGGCCAAAGTAATTTAACCCACACTGCCTTCAGAATTTCATTTCCTCAAACTCCAAACATTTTTTCCTTTCCTGATTTTATGGTCTGGAGTAGAAAAGCACTAATTTTCCCACATGAGTTCCTGGATTTAAACACTATGCAAATATAATGTTTAAATGCCAATCAATCTTCACCTGGATTCATCTGGATCTTTAAGATCTAAGCTTGTTGGAGTTAATATCTGATTCTTTTTGTTTATACTGGACAAGGGCAGAATGGAAGCTGGTATCTAAAGTAAACCACCCACCTTAATTAAGCTAGCCATTACTTTCAATTAGCACCAGCAGACATTAAATAGAGCTGCCCATAGGAGGAAATATGTGTTTCTCTTTTAAGTTTTTGCTTACCTTTTCCCTGGGAAATGTCAACTAATGAGAAAATAGCCATAATAATGAAATCCTTGAAAGAAGATGTAAAATTTTTAAAAGTCTGCTTCCTGTAACTTCAGATTTGCAAAAACAAAAATTTACTAGTCCTAATCAATACTTTTGAGGGAAGGATTTGGACTAAGACTCAACTGCTCTTATGAGGGTTTCTTTTTTTTTTTTTTTTTTTAAAGAATTTATTATTTATTTGACAGATAGAGATCACAAGTAGGCAGAGAGGCAGGCAGAGAGAGAGGAGGAAGCAGGCTCCCTGCTGAGCAGAGAGCCCGATGCGGGGCTTGAACCCAGGACCCTGGGATCATGACGTGAGCTGAAGGCAGAGGCTTAAACCACTGAGCCACCCAGGTGCCCCTTATGAGGGTTTCTTATTCGGGATGCTCATTTCACTGAACGAGGAATGGAATTACAAATAGGAAGGTAAACTGACATTCATTTATTTATTGCTTCCTTTTTGTTTTAAAAGCAGAAAAATTTGCCCTGGTTTCTGTGACCCAAATTCCCTTTTCTACTTCTACAGTAAAGCACTCTTGCATTCATGCTGACTGTCCTCAAATACTGTGCTGGAGGCTCTGTGGGCCAACAGGAGGTTAGATTTCAATGCAAAAGGAGCAGGTGTAGATTTGGGTTAGTTCCTTACTTCAGGATTCTGTGCTGGAAAAGCCCCTTAACACACTGCTCTCATCATAGTAACAGCCAATTCCATCTACACAGTAATCCTTGTTTTGTTCCTCTAGTCTGAGCCAAGTTCTTTCATGACTCACTCATCATTGCTCCAAATCATTATACCCTTTGCAGAGAAAGAGGCATCCACTAACTGGCAACAAGGTAGGGAACTGGTGAACAAGCTTGGTGTGCTGGTATTTAAACTACCGAAAGAACATTAGTCTTAACTCCAAGTAACTGTACTGGTGATGTCTCACCATCAGTACTAGGATTCACACTGCTATTTCCAGAAGATTGAGCAATGGTATCCCACTTCTCTTGACTGGAAAGTAGAAGGTTGATATTTTTCTTTAATCATTTTGAACATATTTTATATTTTTAGTCTCATTCAGAGTATTTATTTCAAGTTCTTGGTGGAAGGGGAATACTCATCCTCTGTCTGCTATGTCTTCTGTCTTTCATAGTACACCTTTCCCTCTTTTTATGGTTCAGTTTGTGAGCTTTTTTTTTTTTTTAAGATTTTATTTATTGATTTGAGAGAGCGAGTGAGCACAAGCAGGGTGGAGGGCAGTGGGAGAGGGAGAAGAAAGCTCCCTGCTGAGCAGGGATCCTGAGGCAGGGCTCGATCCCAGAACCCTGAGATCATGACTTGAGCCAAAGGCAGCTGCTCAACCAACTAAGCCACCCAGAGGCCCCTGTGAGCTCACTTCCAAAGAGATTTTCTTTCAGCTGGGAGTCCTGATGGCTCTGAAGTTTAGAGCTGTTGCAAAACAACTGCTTTGTTTTGCTTCTGCCAGGTACCCTGAGTTTCACCAGCCCTGGACCAATTTTACATTAAGTTATTGGTGTGCAGAACACTGTACCTACATATCTTGAATAAATTTGTACTATATGCCCATATATTATGCCATGTACGGCTAAATATTGGGCCCTAGATTTGTCGTAAGAGGGCATACAGAATACTTGCCAGAGAGAAACTTTTCCATCACCTGCCTTACTGGAAACATTCTTCCCAGTTTCCCTTCCACTGTGGGAGTCACCCTTCCAGGGTATCAGCTCTGTGCAGAGATCAGTTACAGTTTCCAATCTCAGGTGGACCCAGGGTTGTCTCTCTTTTGTCCTTACAAGCATTTGAAAACCCGCAACATCTAGGCGTTATATCTGTCTTAATAACTCTTTGATACTGCTACACTTGAGCTTATAAGCTTACTAGTCTGCCTTCATGTTGTCTGAATATAAGCTTGAAAGGCTTATATTTCAAAAGAGAAGTTCAAAACAGATGAAAACTGAATGAAACTCTCAACTAGTACTTAAGCATTCTAAAAAATTCAGCATTTTCAAGATCAAGAGGCTTCTGTAGACCTGATAAAGTTCTAAGCTCCAGTAAGACGCTGCTACTTACAATAGTTATGTGCTAATAGAAGGCCTTTAAATCCAAATAACTGTATTTGTGGTTGTGTGTTCAAAGACAGCCTCTACATGACTCTGTTCTCATATAAATGACAAATCTGCTTCAAAAGTCTTTAGAAAAAAAGGTTTGTAAATAAGTAATACATCTTTACAAGTTTCTAAATGTTTCTTAAGTAAAAGAACGAGTAACTTCCTATGTCAAGGTATGACTTTTTTTTTTAAGTAGGCTCCACGGCTAGCATGGAGCCCATGTGGGGTCTGAACTCACGACCCTGAGATCAAGACCTATGCCAAGACCGAGCTGGATCCTTAACGGACTGAGCCACTCATATACCCCAATCTGTTTTTATTTTTAATTTAAACTCTACACCCAACATGAGGCTTGAAATCATGAACCCAAGATCAAGAGTCATATGCTCTACCAAATGAGCCAGCCAGGCACCAGTGTGACTCTTTTTTTTTTTTTTTTAAATTAAAAAAAAAGGGGGGGGTACCTGGGTGGCTCAATCGTTAAGCAAACAACTCGATTTCAGCTAAGGTCATGGTATCGAGCCTTGAGTTGGGCTCTGAGCTAGGCGTGCAGCCTGCATTAAGATTCTCCCTCTCCCTCTGTCCCTCCCCTGTGCTCTCTAAATAAATAAACTTTTCTCCCTAGTTATTTCAAACCTGAATATTCCATGACCACATCTAATATGAGGAAGAGAGAGGGGCTATTTTATATATAAATGAAATAAAACTGGAAAGGTATCAAGTTGTACCCCTTCAGTGATGTAAAACTCTAACCTGCAGGTTATTCAGAGGTTCCATCTTCATGACTGGGCCCAACGTGTTGAGAGGCAGGGAGACGTCAATGCTCTGGTTTGGCATCAGTGGTGTATGGATAGCCAGAGGAGTGCTAGGGATGACACCAAAGCTAGGAAAGTGGATGAAAAAATTCCAGAGGTTAATCAGGAGGCAAGACTTAGCCACACCTTTGGGTTTCAATGATTTGTCACAACATTTGAACATAATTTCAATAAAATTAAGTGGAAAAAAAATGGAACCAAGATACTTAATTCTAATTTGCTGTAACACTGATTACAATATAACCCATTTCCCATTAAATGGATTTGAGGAAGGAGAAAACATAAGTACAGAATTGCTTTGCTAGTTTCTTATGTTTCACACCACTAGAGAGATTTAATAAGTTTCTTCCTCTCTTTTTTTTTAAGAAGATCTTTCCTTAGAAAATCCTTGGGAGAAAGAAGACTTAAGAATACACACCCTGTAAAGTTGAATAAATTGACTTTACTTCATAGCTTGATAATCTGCCTCAGCAACCCAGAAGATTATTTACTGGTAATCCTAATTTTCTTTTTTGTTTACCTATGTTAAGACACAATTACTGGAAAAGAGACAGTGAAAATTAAGCAAAATTGATTGGCTTAGACATTCCAAATGACTAGGACAAGCTGGTCACTTTCTAAGCCTAAGGCAGGGAGTGTGTACTCACCAGTTTGACTTCGTAGAGAAGTCAAATCAAAACAGTAAAGAGATGGGAAAAACCTGATTCTGGAGTTACATAAATAACAAATACATACGAGAGCAGACATATTTTGGTTTTGATTTGTGTGTGTGCGGTGTTTTTTTTTTGAGCCAGAGTGGCACTAGAGAAAGTGAGCATATGGGCAAGCAGAGAGGGGGAAGGGGCAGAAGGAGAGAGTCTTTTTTTTTTTTTTTTAAAGATTTTATTTATTCATTTGACAGACAGAGATCACAAGTAGGCAGAGAAGCAGGAAGCAAGAGGAGAATGCAGGCTCCCTGCTGAGCAGAGAGCCTGATGTGAGGCTCAATCCCAGGACCCTGAGATCATGACCTTAGCCGAAGGCAGAGGTTTTAACCCACTGAGCCACCCAGGTGCCCAGAGAGAGAGACTCTTAAGCAGGCTCCACGCCCATGACCCTGAGATCATGACCTGAGCTGAAATCAAGAGTTGGATACTTAACTGACTGAGCCCCCCAGGTTCCCTAAGAACAGATGTGTCTTATGTACAAGAAATACAAGAATTTCAAATAGATGGAGCATAAAGGGAAAAGTGGACCTAAAGGTGTAACAAATACACAAATGAATGATATAAATTTATATTGAATCTGTATTCTAATTAGCCTCAGGAAGGAAGATGAGACTATAATATTTATAAATTAACTATAGAGTTTATATAGGTAATTAGCTTTCAAGAGTCATAGGATGGCAAGAGAAACATTTTCTTTTTCCTAACCTATACTTTGGAATATCAAAATGTAGTAATAAAGTGATCCTGAGAATATACATCACTCATTTTCGTGTAATATTTATAGATCAAAAAACCACTCTGCTCTTTTGATCCTGTCCTCATGGTCAGCAATCTCTATCTGAAGGCAATACTGGGATAGAAACATGACAGCAGCTTAGTTCCTAATCTTTGAATTGCTCCTCTTGGAAATAATACAGAAAAAACAAAGAGAGAAAAATTCCTTACAAAGAATTCTCTACCCACAGACAAAATGATTTATCTATATAGAAAACTGTAAGGAATCTACAAGAAAGCTACCAGAACTAATAAAGGAATTTAACAAAGTTGCATGATATAAGTTCATCACAGAAAAATCAATTCTACTTCTGTGTTAATGAGAAGAATGCTATTTTTTATACCATCAAAACTATGACATACTTAACTCCAATGATAGACATGCAAGATCTGTACAAGAGAAATCATAAAACAGCGCAGAGAGAAGTTAAAGATGACCTACACAGAAAAAGCAAGCTGATGGATTAGAACTCAGTATTGTTTGATATCAATTCTCTCCCAAGTTGATCTACACTCTCAATCAAAATCCCAGCAGGCAAAGGACCTAGAATAGCCAAAACAATTTTGAAAAAGAGCAAAAGTGGGGAGTTTGTACTATCTGATTTCAAGGCTCACTATGGGAAAAAAAGTTTACTTTGACTCTCTTACTTTATACTACATTTAAAAATTATTTCAAAATGGATTATAAAAGTTAATGTTAGAGCTAAATCTATACCACTTCTATTGAAAAAACAAAAACAATAACAACACACACAAAAAAGATCTTTGTATCCACAGGCCAGGCAAAGATTTTTTAGAACACAAAGACCATAAGCAATACAAACCTTTTTCTTTTTGAAAGACACTGTTAGAAAATAAAGGCACAGAAAATATTTGCAAGACATATATCTGACAAAGGATTTGTATCCATAATATATAAAGAACTTTTGCCACTTGATAATAAAACTAAAAAAAGAAAGATCTGAGCAGATATTTCACTAAAAATATAATGGTCACTACACTGATGAAAAAATTGCTCAATATCTTTAGTCATTAGGGAAATGCAAATTAAAATGAGAAATTAGTTAAAATGCAAGACACTATAAACTCATAAGAATGGCTGAAATTGGTAAATAGCTGGAAAAAGAACTAGTCTGACAAAAGGAAACATGGACTTTCTAGATAAGTGATTTCTAATGTGCCAAACTTTCAATCAAAGGTATAAAAGTTATTTCCAAATGCCTAGAAATAAGTAAGGCAATCACTGATGCAAGTTGTCACCGACAGATTTTATTAAATCTGCTTAAAGGTCCAATTACTACTTTATTAGAAAAAAGTGTGATTATCTCGTATTTATGAATAAATGAACCTGCCATCAAAGTCTAGCAGGCAGTTTCCTGAAGCATGATATTTAATATAAAACAGTGATATTTCAGAATTACAGAAAATCAGTATTTACATCTTCATGGTCCCATCCTTATTAAGGCAAAGAATTCATTGCTAAAAGCAGACTGCTCGCCTACATTACTTAGCTAACAGCTGGACAGACTATGTTCATCACCCAGTTATGTTCATTTTTCCAATCAAAATGTGGGCTTTGGATACTCATCTGTTTTGCTCACTAGTCTAGCCCCATTACCTAGAATGTCTGGCACATAGATGCTACACCATTATTTGTTGAATGTATAAATGCATTTCAATTAAAACTTTTCAGGTGTGCAAATGGTTTATTAAAAACTTCCTAGTCCTAGAATCCTTTAAGAAGGCAGTAAGTAAGTTCTGGTTTCCTTTTTTAAAAGATTTTATTTATTTATGTAACAGAGAGATACACAGTGAGAGAAGGAACACAAGCAGGGGGAGTGGAAGAGGGAGCCTGATGCACGGCTTAATCCCAGGACCCTGGGATCATGACCTGAGCCAAAGGCAGACGCTTAATGACTGAGCCACCCAGGCACTCCTGGTTTCCTTTTTCCATATGGATGAGTTTCCCAACAAAAATTTGAGGGCCTCCAGAGTGAAAGCTGACAAGTGAATAGACATGCAAGACCAGCTCTCACTCTACACCCAAATCTGCCAACATGAGAGTTTTGAACGCACTGTTAAAAATGGAATATTGGCAGGCACCTGGGTGGCTTAGTTGGTTAAGCATCTGCTTTGGGCTCAGGTCATGATCCCAGGGGCTTGGGATGGAGTCCCACATGGCGCTCCCTGCTCAGCTGGGAGTCTGCTTCTCCCTCTGCTCCTCCCTCTGCCCCTTCCCCTGCTTGTGCTCCCTTTCCCTCCCCCCCAAATAAATAAATAAAATCTTTTTTTAAAAAAGATTTTATTTTTTTAATTTTATTTTTTAAAAAATTTTTATTTTATTTTATTTTTTAAAAAAGATTTTATTTGACAGAGATCACAAGTAGGCAGAGAGGCAGGCAGAGAGAGAGGAGGAAGCAGGCTTCCTGCTGAGCAGAGAGCCCAATGTGGGGCTCGATCCCAGGACCCTGGGATCATGACCTGAGCTGAAGGCAGAGGCTTTAACCCACTGAGCCACCCAGGTGCCCCTAAATAAATAAAATCTTAAAAAAAGATCATCTCTCTCACTCTTCCCCTATCCCTCCTCACCCTAATAAATAAACAAATTAAAAAAAAGGGAACATTGGCTTGTTGTACACAAGGCACATTGCTGTTTCATGACCAAGGCGAGGACTCAGACTTCTTACCTATTCTTATTAAACTGGATTGCAAAGTCTGTCATGTGCTGCAAAGCTTTGTTGGTGAAGTTCATTTCCATATAGATGTGCCCTTGGCGGTGAGTAAATGTTCCGGAAATCTCCAAGCCTTTAGCTTTTACTGCAGGCAGCCAGACCTAAGAGACAGTATAGAGCCCAATGGAACCACACAAGATTTATCTCAATGCTATTTATTTTGACTATATAAAGATGAAATTAAGATTTGACTTCTTCAGGCAATTATGATGATTTTTATACTATATCAAGTCAGATGCAAAAGGCTCTAGATATCTCTGAATTTTGAGATTGCTCTCAATTTAAGAACCAAACCAACCAAACCAAACCCACACAAAAACAGTCTATGAATAAACCTGGCTAGCTCTCCATCTTCTATTCAACTTGGTCATTTTACTGCTTGACTACTGCTACCAAATGTATATACAAGGAAAAGAGAGATTCCAATGAGTACAATGTGTTTTTTTTATTAGCCCCTCTGGTAAAAGGCTTAAAAGGGAAGACACTGAATCTACTAATGAAAATACCATGTCTGTATCTTTAAAGACTTTTTAAAAAAAATCATCACTAAAACCATTATTAGTAGTCTTAAGGGCAAGGGACTTACATGTATATGTCTTACATATATATATATTTTTTAATATTTTATTTATTTATTTTACAGAGAGAGAGAGAGACCACAAGTAGGCAGAGCAACAGACAGAGAGAGAAGCAGGCTCCCTGCTGAGCAGAGAGCCCGATGTGGGACCCTGAGATCATGACCTGAGCCGAAGGCAGAGGCTTAACCCACTGAGCCACCCAGGTGCCCCTTACATATATATACTTTTTAAGTTGTTTTTGTTATTTTTTTTTAATTTGACAGAAAGAGATCACAAGTAGGCAGAGAGGCAGGGGAAGCAGGCTCCCCGCTGAGCAGAGAGCCTGATGCGGGGCTCGATCCCAGGACCCTGAGATCATGGCATGAGCCGAAGGCAGAGGCTTGACCCACTGAGCCACCCAGGCACTCCTCTTACGTATATTTTTAACTCTTGCTACAGTTTCTGGTAAACAGTACTTATATGTGGCTTAAGTAATATGAAAACCTGTCTTCTCTATATAATCCACTATTCATCCTTGGCCCTAGAACCTGTGATAATCCTGGACTATACGAGTTAATTAAAAATATCTGGGGGCCCCTGGGTGGCTCAGTGAGGTGTATGACTCTTGATTTTTGACTAAGGTCATGATCTCAGGGTCATGAGATTGAGCCCCAAATTGGGCTCTGAGCTTAGCAGGGAGGGTGCTTGAGATCCTCTTCCTCTCCTCTGCTCCTCTCCCTCTTGCTCTCTAAAAATAAATAATTTTTAAAAAACAAAACAAAAAAACCCAGGAAATTCATGAACTGTTCTGCCCATCTAAGACAAAATACCAAAGCATCAGTAGGTGGTTGAATAAACATTAAAATGTATTGAGCCATGCTAAAGACAAAAAGGAAAGGAAGGAAGAAAATGAAGTCAAACAACCACAAGATATTTTTCATCTATCAGAGGGTAAAAATCCCAAAAGTCAATAATACTCAATGGAAAATTTAAGCAACCTGGCACTCTGTACTGTGTTGCTGGAAATATAATCTGATGTCACCTTTTGGGAGGTAAGATGAAAATGTCTATTTTAAAATGTTTAAATGATCAAGCACACTGCAGGTTTACCTTATAGCCATAGTAACAAAAATATACCAGGATAAAAAATATCTGTATAAAAATTAAAAAAAAATATCTGTATACAGGATATACATATGCAAAGATGTTCACTGCAACACTGTATTAACAAAAAAGGGGGAGGGAGGTGGTAGGACCAATCAACAGGAGAATGATTAAATAAGTTATGGCACATTAATAGAGTGGATACAGACACTCAAAATAATATAGTAGAGAAAAAATAAGATGCAAAACAGTGTATTCCATTGACATAATACTGTTAAAGAACACATACATACAGGTACATGCATAATCTTTTTCTTCTGGTAGTAAAGTTAATAGTGGCTATCCGTGGGAAAGTGAGGACAGAGAAATTAATTTTTTTAAAAAAAATTTTACTTTTTTATTTGACAGAGATCACAAGTAGGTAGAGAGGCAGGCAGGTGGGGGGGAGGGAAGGAGGGGAAAGCAGGCTCCCTGCTGAGCAGAGAGCCTGACGTGGGGTTGGATCCCAGGACCCTGGGATTATGATCTAAGCAGAGGCTTTAACCCACTGAGCCACCCAGGCGCTCCGAGAAATTAATATTCCATCTGTCATTTCTTTCTTTCTTTCTTTTTTTTTTAAAGATTCCACCTATTTATTTGCCAGAGAGAGAGCAGGAGCGAGCACAGGCAGACAGAATGGCAGGCAGAGGCAGAGGGAGAAGCAAGCTCCCAGCTGAGCAAGGAGCCTGATGTGGGACTCAATCCCAGGACGCTGGGATCATGACCCGAGCCGAAGACAGCCGCTCAACCAACTGAGCCACCCAGGCATCCCCTGTCATTTCTACATTACTTATATTTGTCATTAGTATGTATTAATGTCAGTAAACAAATGCATTAGAAAATATTAGACCCAATAATTAAAATTCTGTGGGATAATATCTAACACAGAAACTTCACAACCAAGTTACTGTACTGGGCCAAAATATTATGGCTTAGTTTTAAATCCTATTTTTGGTTGCTCTATTCAGCAGCTGTGTAGACAAAGTTATGACCCTAGTATGGACAACTGGTCTACAACTCTGTAACAGGATCCTCCAGAGTCAGATGAGCAGGCAGAGAATTCAGGAAATAAACAGGCATGTTGTTCCCCAGAAAGGCACAGTTACAAGAAACTGGGCCTACTATTCCCAAAGGCTGAAATAAGCTTCACTTACAGCAGTTTCCACTTTTGAAACTCAGTCTGAGCAGGACATTAAGCAAGGTTGAGACTAGAAAAGCACCAATGAAAGAAACCTAAATCAGAAGTCTAAAAAGATACACTAAAATGTGAGGAAGAGCATTCTAGAATCCATATGTAATACCAATCAAAAGGGGAATGGAAGGAAAGAGGAATAACAATGTTACTCCTCTATACTATAATCTGCCCCTCCCACTTGCGCTGCCTCTCGCTGTTGCGTTAACTGGACTTACACTAGACTGACATCAGTGCTCACAAACCAGACAATATTTCTAAACAAGAGAACAAAACACAAATATTTAATATTTCCAATTTTAAGTTTAATTATAAAAGTAGTTAATGAGGATGCTATCGTGCTTCGTATTGCTAAATTTCAGGCTACTTTTCATCTTCCTCTTAAATTCTCTAGGCCAAGGGCCCAAACCTTGGATTTATTACCAGTGGAAGTAACAAAAAATGTTAGTAATTCAGGTATTGTTCATTAAGAAAGTATCACTTTACTTACAGCCTTAGGAGCCACATATCCACCAGGTGCCATGCCTATTCCCGTGGAGAGTTCAAACAGGTCATTCAGACCACTGCTGACCACAGCAGGAGTAGGTGAAGGAGCAAAGGTTGCAGGCACTGATGAGGGGATGAAGGACTGTCCCACCTGCAGGGAAAAAGGGAAAGGGCGGGGGGAACCAGGGAAAACAGATTAATAGCCCTTAACATGTTGCTCTGTATTTTAGTAGTATTGATAAAACAGTAAGAACACAACATAATTACAATATTCTTGGAGTTGAATTAGTATATTCTTTGTCCTCTTAATCATCACATTTATTTTTTCATCATTGATAATATACAAACACTTCCATCAGAGAGTAATCAGTAGGACCAGGAACACAGTGATCCAAGATCTTTTCTGTTTGTTTCCAATTTTAGCTTCCATGATTCTGTGCAAAAGGCCTACAGGTACCCTAACGGAGGGGAGTCTGTTTCTATAGAAAGAAGAAGCATCCAACTTAGAAAACAGCTCTTTCTCCACTTGGGTGCAGACATTTAGGCATAAATATCTAGCAGGAAGCTCTCCTGGGTAGGGGAGATAGATATTCACGGCCCCCAACCTCAGTCACTTACGAGGAGAGTCTCCCTCTGAGTCCAGTTGACTCTCTCAAGTTCTTTGTAGATGACACTAGAGAATAAGAGCATTTTCCAGTCAAGATGGGAGGGTTCCACTTCCTTTAGCTCTTTAATGTCAGGAAGACAAAGATCTCTGTAGACACCAGATCACCAATCCCTAAAGATGTCCCTACACCACATGTGGTGTACGCCTCTGAAGAATCCAAGTAACCCTATGCTACTTTCTACTCTTCATATACTGCTATAGAGGTTTTGGTGTACAATGCTAGACAGCAGTGGTGGCTGGTCTGAGAATGTGTGCATAGGAAAGGCATCAAACAGGTGGCAGCGCATCCCATGGTGAAAAAAACGGATGGCACTTACTGCCGGACTTCCTCCAATGCCCCCGCCAAGGTCACTGCCAAGCTGAAAGAGAGAAAGAAGAGAGAGGAGAGAGAGGTAGAGTTGATTTAGCTAAGTACTAGATGCCCATATAGAATCTGTAAATTGCTCTACCAAGTTGCTGGGAATACATGCTGTTCAACTTGACTCCCAAAGCCTAAAGAAATTCTAGATTGCAAAGAAATATGTTCTAGGGGAACTGAGTAGTAGTACTGACGGTATGTGTGAGTTCTGAGAAAACATGGAAAGAAGATGGAGCTGGGACATCTCAGGGATGTTTCAGATCCAATCTTCCCACTGGGGTACATAGGCACAAACTTAAACTGGATTTAAAGAATTTATGTATTCCAAGAAGCTCTAACTCTAAACAGTAATGTCTTGAAAGTGTTTTATTTTTCTCCTAAAAAGAAACTTAAGGGAGAAAAAAAAGAAAAGCAAAGAAAAACTAAAATGTGCTTTGATCTACAAAACCTGCTTTCCCACTGAGAAGGTAGGAACCAAACCAGTATCGAGCAATTTCAAGCTTCAAAAATTATAGGAGGAATAAGAGTGATTTTTAGAATTTAGAACTTTCCTAAGAAAGAAAACAGCTGGGACAGGTCAAGACACCCTACCCAGGGAGGAAGTAGGAAGGCATGCAATGCTTCAAATCTCTTTCAAAAGCCGATAGTACTAAGGAGAAATGCTGTGAGTTATCTGGAGATCATGTAAAAGGATGCTAACTATTGGAGAATTAGACGGACTTAATTAGCTAGGTGACAGGAAATTCATTCCACATAGTCTTGAGCTGGTCTTTCCCCCACCAGGGCTCTGATATAATTCATCCCGAAGTCAGGCTTCCATGAAGAAAGCATTAAAGAAGAACTGAAGTTGAAAACAGCTGGCGTGAAGAAACATAAAATATATACACAAGCAACAGTGCTGTATAAAAAGCAAACACCACCTTTTTTGGCTACAGTTCCACATTTGCCTCTTCCCTAGTTCTCACTGTGCATCTGAAATTCCTCTTTGAATCACCAAATGCCTTGTCTGCTCTACAAACACTGTTTCCTTTATTATCTGTCATTTAGTGGTAGAAACTTGGAAATCTCTGTGCTGTGGTTATGTTAAAAAGCAAAACCATAGTGGTTTTCAGGATTTGAGAAAGGATTTTATCTTCTCAGTGAGAAAATACATGAAACAGGGTTGCTAAAATCTAAATAATAATCTATCCTGAAAAACACTGAGACCTATGACAAAATTCTGTTTCCACCACGACAGAAAATGGGCCAGGCAGATGCTTCATAACTAGCATTAATAAGCATTCTCTCCACTAAGATACAGAGCACTCCAAACCTTGAAGAGCCGTTTCTAGAACCTGGTTCCTGAAGATTACTCAGTGGTTGAAAATAAGCTGAAATCACATGTGTAAATAAATAAAAAGGTCATCACAACGAAATATTTAAATAACTGGAAAAGTCTGAAAGCAAATAGAAAAGATATCACAGCTGCTTTCTTTCTGGTTCTGGAAAGCACATATCTGAAAACCACGTTTTATTCAAACACTTACATAATATCAACCAGATACAAGGCACTATGGGGAATATAAAGATGCCAGGCAATGAGGGGAATATGTAGATGAATAAAATCCAGACTTTGCAAACTGGCAGGAGAAATAAAACATGAATGCAAAAACCACACAGAATATACTAGAGCGGGGTGGGGGGGGGAAGGAGGGAGACAGAGAGAGAAGTACTGAAGGGAAGAGCTCCCTTTTGGCTGAAGAATAATGAAAAGCTACAAAGAGGTGGTAGTGTGGGATTATAAAAGCAAAAAGGGGGAGGTTATTTCCCAAATAGCATGCATAAACGCTGTAAAAAAAAGCATGAATAAAAGTAGGATCAAGAAGGAGTAGTCCAATTAGACTGAGCACAGAGTAGATATGTGTGAAAAAAAAAAGTCACAGAATAAATTTGCAAAGACAGGCTGATTATGGGAGGTCTTTAATTTTTTCATTTCCCCTTCATAAAACCTTGGAAGTTTCACAGACTAAGATCTAAACTTTCTAAGAGTACTAATAACTACTTTGGTTATGTTCTATTAACTATGGTTTTCAACCTTAGATACACTATTAAATCAACCACTTGTGTGTATGTATCGTATGGGGCATTTAAAATACTGATGCCAAAGTCTCAACCCCAGAGGTAGTGACTTAATTGTTCTGGCATGGAGCCAGGGCATCAAAATTTTGAAAAGCTCTCCTAAGTGATTCTAGCTTTTAGATAAGCTTTAAAACCAATGCCTTAGATAATTGACTAATGTTTGGAGCCAGAAAAGATTTACCTGTTTGAAAATTACTTTGGAGCTAACTCCTGAATAAGAAGAAAGCTAGACCTTAATAAGAAAGAGGAGGAAGCATCATGTCTCATTCGTCCTAATGCTTTAATCTGCTTTGACTTTCTGGTGGGCAGACCCCTCCTTCCCTCCACCATTCTCCTCCCTTCTGGCCAGGCTTACAATCCAAACTTAAAAGAGATGGAATTCTGTATGGACCTGATTGGCACTCAGTGGCAAGGCAAGGAAAAACACCAGAAGAGAAACAGTGGTTTTATCCAATATGCTAGATTCAATAAAGGCATTGAGAAAAGGCATTCGCTGGTGGTGTTACTTCCAAAGGAGATAAAGCCCATGTATAGCCCTTATTTTCTTATATTTCATTTTTGTTATCTTTGAGTATTATATGAACATTATCTTAGCTGGATAAGATCTGAATGTACTCTCCCCACCATGCTGCTTGTCAATTTTATTCAAAAACATGAAAGAAACTGAAAAGCAATCCCAATAGTCCCATGTTTATGTTTAGTATGTCAGCTACAACTCAGCTTCAACACAGAATCAAGAACTCTGATCTTAAGAGATAGGACCCAAAGGGCATTAAGAGAAACGTAGCCAAAACTATAAAGGTTCACCTAACTGTGCTGTTACATCCAGAGAGCAGAGGGAAAGGACAATTTCAACACATGTTTTCTACCAAGCAAAACTGTAACTTATTCAGCATCTTTCCTTTTGACTGAAGAAGGTCCTGATGGAGGTTATTATCCTCCTCCTCTCAGAAAATATGACAAGGGTGATAGCACAGTGATGGGCAAAAGTGAGTAATGAAGAGATGTCAGCAAGGATGGGAGCCAGGGACCGAGGGAGCAGCCCCTCCTGTCCACAGTGACAAGCAGGATGATGCACATGCTAGTCAAGAGAAGAAGAAAGCCGCAAGGTGGAAAAAAGCACACAAAAGTTCTCATGCTGGCCTGAACGAGCCATTAACCATATTGGTTCAGTTGTTATTATCTGTAGCCAGACAAGATGCATCTGCCCAGTCATACTTATCAGGTAGAGTATAAAATCAGCCAAATGAGGGCCTGTAAAAATTGGGGGTATCTGTTACACGGTGAGCTGGAAGGAGCCAAGTGGAAAGGGCTAGGTGTGCAGGGCATGGCTTTAATCTCCATCTTAGGTGTCCAGCTCCTACCATGTTTTAAGTGTCTCCCGGAGTTAGCCACTTCCCACTGTTCCCCAGATTACCTTAAAAAGCTGCCATTTTCTGTGGGGGGTTGGTGGGTAAGGAAGGAATAAATGAGACAAGATGGGATCGGGAGGGAGACAAACCATAAGAGACTCTTAATCTCACAAAACAAACTGAGGGTTGGGGGTGGGGAGGGAGGCAGGTAGGGAGAGGGTGGTTGGGTTATGGACATTGGGGAAAGTATGTACTATGGTGAGTGCTGGGAAGTGTAAACCTGGCAATTCACAGACCTGTCCCCCTGGGGCTAATAATACATTATATATTAATTAAAAATTTTTTTTAAAAAGCTGCCATTTTCTCCATGAAGGAAATAATGTCAGGATAGAAGAAGACAAAGAAATGTGAAGCGCCGATTTCAGCACAAGAATATTTCAAGTGCTGAAAACTGAGCAGAATTTTCCTAAAAGTGTATAGCTGATACCCATGTCCAAATGGTGGCATGGTTAGTGGTATATAATCCATAGTGGTTTGGTTCCCCTAATCCCCAATTTAAATCATAGTAGTTACAGTTATTCAATGGCACTGAGAATAATACTAACATATGGCTACTGCCAAAGAGTGGCCACTTTATCATCTCTGAAGTAGTGCTAAATTAGTCTTGGTTCAGACTGTGTCCTTGCAGTGTTAATCAAGTAACTCGATGGAAAGCAATGATTTCATGGTGACTTACAGTAACTTATGGGTTAAAGGACTTTCATCACAGTTACATGATCTCTGAGACAGAGCCAGGTTGAGCCAAAAGTTTAAGCTGAGTTGGCCCACAGCTCTAGGTCAGCTAGAAACCAAAAGGAAACAGCCTTATCCAATGGCAATATACTACAATAACAGAAACACAGAGGGAGAATTCATGAGTAAGGTTCTAGAAGGCAACAAATCTGACTCCAAGAAGAGAAGTCTTTTATAAGAGTATCCAAATGAGATGGCCACTAAATAGACGAAAAGAAAAAAAAAATCCTGTAATGATCACAATGGCTGATCCTGGTTAGCCCCTTTCAGGTACAGACCTCTGACCAGTCCAAAATAGACCTATCCTCTTCTAAACCTATGGTCCTGATTATCTGAAGACATTCCCTTAATTAGGGGTGCAGACCTTAAGCTCAGAAATTTCTCTGCTTCTATCTAGAGTTACTACCTTTTTCATGTGATGCTTTTTAGAATGTATTTAATTAAAAGGAGTCTAAAGGAATGCTTCTGGTCATATAGCTTGCTGACAGTTCTGTTATTCAGAAGTCAAAATAGAATGATGTAAAAATAGTTTACAGCAATTCCCATGACAAACAATGAAACTGAGACCAAAATCCTACTGGAGTCAAAAACATCATTCTGTGTTTTTTCTATTAGGGCTTTAGATTTTAGAAGGCATGCACCATCGCTTAGGTAAAAGTGTAATTTTCAGCTGTCTGGCTACAAACATTAATTTGACCCTCAAAAACGTATTCAGAAAGAAAGCCAAAGCTGGTGGCATCAGATTTCAAGCTCTATTACGAAGCTGTCATCATCAAGACAGTATGGTACTGGCACAAAAACAGACACATAGATCAATGGAACAGAATAGAGAGCCCAGAAATAGACCCTCAACTCTATGGTCAACTAATCTTCGACAAAGCAGGAAAGAATATCCAATGGAAAAAAGACAGCCTCTTCAACAAATGGTGTTGGGAAAATTGGACAGCAAATGCAGAAAAATGAAATTGGACCATTTCCTTACACCACACACGAAAATAGACTCAAAATGGATCAAGGACCTCAACATGAGAAAGGAATCCATCAAAATCCCTGAGGAGAACACAGGCAGCAATCTCTTCGACCTCAGCCACAGCAACTTCTTCCTAGGAACAACACCAAAGGCAAGGGAAGCAAGGGCAAAAATGAACTATTGGGACTTCACCAAGATCAAAAGCTTTTGCACAGCAAAGGAAACAGTTAACAAAACCAAAAGACACCTGACAGAATGGGAGAAGATATTTGCAAACGACATATCAGACAAAGGGCTAGTATCCAAAATCTATAAAGAACTTAGCAAACTCAACACCCAAAGAACAAATAATCCAATCAAGAAATGGGCAGAGGACATGAACAGACATTTCTGCAAAGAAGACATCCAGATGGCCAACAGACACATGAAAAAGTGCTCCACATCACTCGGCATCAGGGAAATACAAATCAAAACCATAATGAGATACCACCTCACACCAGTCAGAATGGCTAAAATGAACAAGTCAGGAAATGACAGATGCTGGCGAGGATGTGGAGAAAGGGGAACACTCCTACACTGTTGGTGGGAATGCAAGCTGGTGCAACCACTCTGGAAAACAGCATGGAGGTTCCTCAAAAAGTTGAAAATAGAGCTACCTTATGACCCAGCAATTGCACTACTGGGTATTTACCCTAAAGATACAAACGTAGTGATCCGAAGGGGCACGTGCACCCGAATGTTTATAGCAGCAATGTCCACAATAGCCAAGTTATGGAAAGAACCTAGATGTCCATCAACAGATGAATGGATAAAGAAGAGTGGTATATATATACAATGGAATACTATGCAGCCATCAAAAGAAATAAAATCTTACCATTTGCGACGACATGAATGGAACTAGAGGGTATTATGCTTAGCGAAATAAGTCAATTGGAGAAAGACAATTTCAGAAGTCAAAATAGAATGAGCTCCCTGATATGAGGAAGTGGAGATGCAATGGGGGTGGGGGTTAAGGAGGTAGGAAAAGAATGAATGAAACAAAATGGGATCAGGAGGGAGACAAGCCAAAAGAGACTCTTAATGTCATAAAACAAACTAAGGGGGGCGGGGGGGAGGGGTGTTGGGAGAGGGGGGTGGGGTTACATTATATGTTTATATAAAAATAAAAAAATAATAAATAATAAAAAAAGAAGTTTGAATGGAAAAAAAATTAAAAACATATTCAGAAAAGCACCATAAAATATAACTAATTAAATTAGTGAAAAGAATCTGTAACCTTGCAAAAACTATTAAACTAATGGCTAAGAATGGACTTGATGTGGAATAGCATGAGTTGAGATCATATAAAATCATCCAAAGACTCCTTGGCTTGATAGAAAAAAGGCTTTTATCAACAGAAAAGTAGGGGGATGTAAAAGAATACTTCCTGAGATGGGACAGGGAAAGAATGTGTCACTACCAGTCTCTTTGGTCCAAAAGAATCCCATGATGAGTATGGTAAAAATCCACAGGAGAAGCTACGCATCCTGTTTCATTTTCTTTTGCAATACTTACTACCTGACACATTAGTTGTCATCTCTCTTTCCTCCACTAGAACACAAGCTTGCAAGGGCTAGTCACAACTATATTCCCAGTACACAGAATAAAATCTGATATAGAATCAGCATTCAAATATTGATTCAGTGAATGAATGTTCTATTAACCATACAAGCAGGGCTATTGACAATATTACTTCTTAGGGAAATAATTTGGAAATGAATCATTTTATTGAAGAAAATTATCACAAAATGGACAGAAGTCTGATGACACCATTTCATCAACTGGCCTAGCGCATTGTAACGGCACTGACATTTCTCACAGGAACAGAACCAGGTAGGGGAAAAAGGGACCCAACCCCCATCCCAAGGTCAAAGTCCTTTTTAGAGAGGAAATGTATTATTGTCTGAATAGTTCTGACAGCAAGTCTTCTGCAGCAGAATGCCCTGTGCATCATTTACTGGCTCTGAGAGCACTAGTGTTTTGTATCACAGCTCACTGCCAAACAGATGAGAAGATTTGATATGATTTCATGGCTCTACTTACAAGAGGGTAAGATGAACAATCTTGTTCCTTTTGCTGCAAGATAGATGTATGAACTCATCCAGTCCTTCTTTTCACGAATGAATACACTTCTAGTCTTCCTCAAACGTTCCTATGCCTCCTAGTGGCAAGCTAGCCCAAACTCATACACCCAGAGTGCCCGGGAGGTACCATGAGAAGAAGCAGAGGGCAAACAAGCTTTGTGTTCTGGCTTAAGCATTCATGCACTTTTATAGTCCAAGCCTTAACACAGCAGTGTTTAGTCGGTGTTGACTTTGCTTACCATCAAGTAAGAATGACAGTGCAAGATGGACAAGCCAAATTTATTCTGCAGCTACAAATGCCTCCTGCACTTTGCTGTGCACTCCAGACACTGTGTACCCCTTCTGAGCAGGACCAACGTGAAGTGAGCCTGGACTCTATTCTAGAAGATGACAATAACAAACTGGAGGAATCTCAGGAGAATCCTGGGTTCAAATCTTGATTCTGAGACTTCCTTGCTATTATGCCACCTTCAGTTTCCTGTTTTGAAATGGGGCCCAATATAATTTCCCTGCAGAATTATTTTGGGGATTAGAAATTATAAAAGTTCTAAGCACAGGACACTGGAACAGCAACAGAAACTCAGTATTGGGTAATTATTTCCCAAAACTGTCTGATAAAAAGACAGTGGTACAGAAGCCACATTGAAGAATTTACCAGGCAAAACTGGGCTATAATTCACAAACGTTTCTCCCCAACACCACCAACTCTAAAACCTAAGCTCTTTATAATCACTACAAATCTTTTCCAGAGGAAGAAACAGGAAGATGCAAAACGAGTTTGTAGTAGTTTAGTCCTGTGGGCTAAAAAAACTAAGATTATCACTAAAATAGTACCTGACTTAAAACTTCTGAAAAGTAAAAATAGGGCGCCTGGGTGGCTTGGTTGGTTGAGCAACTGCCTTCAGCTCAGGTCATGATCCCGGAGTCCCAGGATCGAGTCCCGCATCGGGCTCCCAGCTCCACGGGGAGTCTGCTTCTCCCTCTGACCTTCTCACCTCTCATGCTCTCTCTCACTCTCTCTCTCTCTGAAATAAATAAATAAAATCTTAAAAAAAAAAAAATCTAAAAAAAAAAAAAAGTAAAAATAAAAATCTGCAAGAAACAGGGTAGGAGTGTGCACTTATCATGACAAACACTGAGAAATGCAGAGAATTGCTGGATCACTATATTGTACACCTGACATTAACACTGTACGTTAATTATACTGGGGGAAAAAACAAATAGAGTGGGAGGATTTGAAAAACATACACTGCATTTAGGAAAAGGCAGTTTCTCCTCTAGCCCACACTAATCCAGCTGGGCACACTGAAAGGACATTTTTCTGGCTGGAAAACCTCTGTCAGCAAAGAGAAAGGGCACTCTGGATAATGCTTCTTTTCCGGTCTGGATGTACAATAGCACTATTTATCTAAATAGAATAATGCACAGCACCTAGGATGAACAAAAGGCTATAATTTAGCCAAGGCCTCTGCTGACAGCCTGAAAGTAAATGTGACAAAAAAAAAAAAAAAATCAAGATTCAATTATTACTTTAGTGAAATCTCACAGATGTCAGAGTTACTAGGAAATGGTCTATCTTTACAACATGTATGCAGGAGTCATACACATGGGCCTCAGGTCACCTCCCACACTACACCAAACCAGGATTTGCACTGTCAGAAAAGTCACACTACCCAGAATGAGCACTTTCTCAGATTCCATATCAGAGGCAACAAAAGACCCATACAACACTTCTGAAACTAAGAAACAAAAAGACTCAAGCAACTTTTGTAAGCCTACATTTAGATAATACACTGTCCTGTTTCACATGTAGAACATATTAATCATGTAAATTTCACTACAATTCAATCTACATCAAAGTGACAGTTAAATTTAGAGTAACAGAAAGAGGAAACTATCCACAGAGTTCAAGCAAAAGAGAATACATTACGGCAGATAGAAACTAAAAACAGGGGTATTTCAGTAAGGAGACTTTTGAAAAGAATATGGAGAAAATCCATTCTGATTTGAGTCTTGTGATGAAAAAGCATTCCATTTTTAAAATTTGAATCTCTGCCTAAATCAATGATTTTCAAAGGTGCCTGCCTCCAAAATAAATAATAAGAATCAACTAGGAAGCATGGAGTGTGTGCGTGTGTTTTCTTTACAGCAATATCTCCACTCACTTTTTTTCGTTTAAAAATCACAGCGGTTATGGGTCACTATTATTGATGGAAGAAGGCTGGAGTCTTCAGGTATGTTGTGGCAAATAATAATAATGATAAAGTAAATAAATTAACAGATAAGTACTTCCTTAATGACAAGTCTAGAAAAAGCCCCAATTCACTAAATCTCAAAATTTTACAACAGTGAAAGAAGGTAAATAAGATCTAATGTAAGGATCACCAGAATATGAAAAGAGAAGAAGAATAACTCTCTAGTGAATTTTCAAGTTTTAAGACAAAAGTACAGAGGGGCACCTGGGTGGTTTGTCGGTTAAATGTTCAACTCTTGATTTTGGCTCAGGTCAAAATCAAAATTAAAGGACTGTGAGATTGAGCCCATTGGGCTCTGCACTGAGCACGGAGCCTGCTTGGGATTCTCTCTCTCCCTCTGCCCCTCCTCCCCACCCTGTGCACACACTCTCTCTCTTAAAAAAAATAAGACAGAAGAACAGAAAAACAGGTTACAATCTAAAATACAATAAACAAATTTCAGTCTCCAATTATACAGAGTGAGCAAAGGTGAAAAGAACCCTGGGACTGAGCAACTACATCTAAATTGGTCAAATTCAACTTTTGGTCAATTTCTGGTAGGCTGGACTACCTCACTGCAAAATACAATAAAAATGTCCTGGGGAGACGGAGAAGAAACAGAGGTAGTCAGAGAGGTCTGTTTTTGTAGGAGGTACTGAAGAAGCTCAGCAGAGTATAATTCTTCAGTAGAAATTTCACTTTCTTGGCTTAGAGATGAATTTTTAACATCTCTACCGAACTCCATTTGGAACTTCCTTTGGCTCAATGTTCTGAACCTTGGATGCAAAATTAAAATAACCTGGCTATCTTTCCAAAATATCAATGTCTAGGTCCTGTCTCCCAGAAATTCTGTTTAACTGCTCTAGGATTGGGCCCAAATACTAATAGCTTGTTTTTCTGTGTGTGTGTTTTTTTAAGATTTATTTATTTGAGAGAGAGAGAGTGTACACGAGTGGGGATAGGGGCAGGGGGAGAGGGAAAGGGAGAAAATCTCAAGCTGACTTCCCAGTGAGTGTGGAGCCTCGATGCAGGGGTCCACCTCTTGACCCTGAGATCTTGACCTGCGCCAAAACCAAGAGTCAGACGCTTAACCAACTGAGCCACCCAGGTGCCCTGATAGCTTTTTAAAAAAAATATGGTACTAACGTGGGACTAACTATGCAGCTGGAGTTGAGAACCCCAAAAGCTTAAATAAAATGTCTGTAGCTGCCATACTTCATTAGCATTATGCCATTGACCCGTGGGTAGGTTCCCTTAGAGAGCAATGATAAAAGCAGCAGAAACCACACGGAGGCCTTTCGGCCCACCCTTTTGAAGTGAACACTGCGGTAACCTGAGTGCTCCCTGCCAGGTGAGCACATAACTCTAACCCAGGCCAAATTTTACATCTGGGTCTGGGTGAAAAGCTACCATCCCCAGCAACACTATTCTTCCTAGAGGGTAAAAGAAGGAGCTTTCCTTCTTTTATTACTATCCAAAAATAATTTTAGGGAGTTTCTTGCCCTCCCTTAATTTGGGGCAGAAGAGAACCCCTCTTTCTAGGAGTGTGCTTACTGCTAAGTCAAGAGAAAAAGGCATCTGGGTTTACCAACAGCTACAGGTCAAGCACCAGACTGAAGTGGTTCACAGTGGTCCCAGAAACTGTATGGTTTTACGCAAAATATGGCCCATGGAGCTGGGAGCTTGTTAGAAATGCAGACTCCTCAGTCTCACCTCAGACCAACCAAATCAGAATCTGCCTTACACAAGTTCTCCAGGAGATATATAGGATTTATACAGATTAACATTACAGTTAAGCACTGCTGTAAGGAAAAGATTCACTCAAGAAACAGCACTACCTATACAGATTAAGTAAAAACTGAGGACTATTTCCCTCTTTAGATAATTTACAAAACAACAATGAAAGCATTTTAAAATGGCATAGTCTATAGCTGCCTTGGAAACTCACCTTCCACGCAGCCAGATTTAGGCTTTCCTTGTGATGTTCTCTTAAAAGGATCTTAGTTCTCTGAGTGAATATATATTTAACTCCATACAGATCCAAAGCAAAAAGCGCTTTTACTCATTTTGATATCTAAGATATATTTGTACCACAGAATAAGCTGAAAACTGTATGACTTTCTAGGGCTATAACACCAAGCATACCATTTTGAATCCTGAAGTCAGGAAGAGGTAAAATACAGAGTTATATCGGAACATTACTGGGCCTCCATAGCTAAAAGGCTGTGTGATATTGACAAATCCAAATGGGAAAACAAAGTACTTCCCCACCCCCAAAAGAACATCCTTTACAAAAAGAAATAAATAAAAAGGCCCACAACCTAAAAATGGCTACCACAACCTAAAAATGTAACATTTTTTTTTACTATTTGAAGTAGCACTCGTGGGAATTTTAACAGATGAGTAGATAGTTAAACAAAATATAAGGAAGAAAACTCATGGGCGTTAAGGGCCAGCAACTGTTAATACAAAGCCACACAGAAATACCATGTCCCTTTCCTTCCATGTTAAAGTGAGTTAAGAAGTAAGAGCGTAAAATCCAGACAACATTAAAATATAGGGCCTTTTTTTCCCCTCCTTCTTTCAAGCTCAATTTCTTTGTCATTCTTAGGTTCATGTTGTCAGCCATCAGGTAAATTAATAAATAGGGTTGTTAAGGCATAAACTTGAGTTGAGGAGGATATAACATTTAACTTGCGCGTGATGTGTCAAGAGAACAGGAAGAGCTATTTCAAAGGTTATGTGGAATGTCTGGGAAAATTCATTAATATTTCAGTATTCACTTTTTAGTCTCCTGAGAGACTCCACAGACCCTTCTGAGTATACAGGGAGGCTATGTAGCCATGCAGAATGATCATATGAGGAAACTATTCCTATGTAATTGGTCAAATCCACTCATTAAAGATACGAATATAAAAAGCAAATGCTTCCATTCCCAATAAAGATAATGAGTGCTACCTGCATCTCTATGAGCTGGTATCTAGGGCTTGGTCAGTGTACAGACTCCGAAAGCAGTGACTTTCCATTAGTAAAATGCACAATCCACAAAGATATGACTGTAACCCTATTTTCTTAGATCCTCTGCCAGCCAAGAATTAAGTATACCTGTATTGGCTGGCATAAATCCCAGACATAATGCTCCTCATAAGGCAGAAAAGAAAAGGCTGGTGTGTGGAGCAGAAAGTGAGGCCATTTCATTTATGTAATCTCTGAGAACATATACTTTCCTGTCTATGGCATGTCTTCCAATTTCTGATGTTGGGAAGTAAGTTTGTTGGGCATCTTTTGCAGACAAACATGTAAAAGAGCTCCTCTAATTTCACCACAATGAAAAACTTGGTTTGTAGAGAACCATGTGATGTGATGTGATGTAACTTATACATAAGTTATTTTTCTGGCCTTCTCTACACAGATGGAAGGTCATCCTTAATATTTCTCATTTATCTTGTATAGCAACGAAAACTAATTTCAGTTCCCATTGGTGGCACATATTCACAGATACTCTGGACTTTGGAGCCTTTTATTATTAGAATCCTGGAAGCTAATTAAATTGGAAGTATGGGTGGGAGGAAGAAGGGGGACAAATAGAACCAGTCAAGCAGTACTCCCCAACTGTAATAAAGGTTCATTTTTTACACAAATGCTTCATAGGGCTGCCTCAAAACCTTTCAGAATTGGGGCATAAACCAAAAAAATATAAAAAAGGCAAAGATTTGAAAGCCTCAAGATAGGATGATCTCTATGAGGTCATTTAAATGCTGTTCAGGGAAGAAGGAATTATAGGGGCTATCCAGAGTTAAGAAGCAAGAGGAATAATAAGCTCTGGAAAGGACACTAAATATTAAGACTGCTGAACAATAGGTTTGCTAAATATCAAAAGTTCTACTTAGAGGCAGGACAACAAAAACAATCCCGCACAGTGTCAAACATGCCCCATAACAATTAATTAATTGACAATATCAATTAATTCCAGGGAGACAAAAAATCCTGTCCTTTATCACAGGACATTGTTCTGCTCAAGGAAAGGTCTAGTTCTAAAAAACTGAATAATCTAAAGCTCTTTAACTATCAAGAATTAAAAACAACCGAAAGAAAGAAGGAAGAAAGATACTTACCAGACTATCTAGTCCTCCTCCCAAGAGATCCACTGCTCCCATCTGCATGGAGGACACCTGTGGCACATTGACTGGGGGACCGAGGTCAAGGTTTAAAAGGTCTCCTAGAAGGTCACCTTGAGAGGGGATGACCTGAGGCTGTTCCAGGTTCGTGGCAGTGGTGGTGCCAACAGGGCTGTCACCTGCATCAGTGCTGCAGTGACACACACAAAGAGGGGGAAAAGGAAAAGTCAGTTTTACCCAGGACATAATAACAAGGCATAAGTGAATATGAGATCTATAAAACACAGGAGGAGAGAAAAAAATAAAATAAAATAAAACTTATTTATTTTTTAGCAGTATTACTTTTTAAAAGATTTTATTTTTAAATAATCTCTACACCCAATGTGGGGCTCAAACTCACAACACTGAGATGAAGAGTTATATGCTCTACTGACTAAGCCAGTCTGGCCCCTAAAAAAATTATTTCATAATCATCTGCTGATTACAGGAAGAGATTACAGCAATTCTTATTTTTATCAAAATATGGTTGCTAAGGGGCACCTGGGTGGCTCAGTGGGTTAAAGCCTCTGCCTTCGGCTCAGGTCACGATCCCAGGGTCCTGGGATCAAGCCCCACAGGGCTCTCTGCGGGGCAGAGAGCCTGCTTCCTTCTCTCTCTCTCTCTCTCTGCCTGCCTCTCTGTCTAGTTGTGATCTCTGTTAAATAAATAAAATCTTTAAAAAAATATGGTTGCTAAAATGAAAATAAATGTACACTATATAGCCTCAGCAGTCAATTTTAACTGAGCACCTACACTATGATGGAGCACCCTAATGAGAACCTTAGGGACATTTTTTTTAAAAGATTTTATTTATTTATTTGACAGACAGATCACAAGTAGGCAGAGAGGCAGGCAGAGAGAGGGGAAGCAGGCTCCCCACTGAGAAGAGAGCCCGATGCGTGGCTCAATCCCCGGACCCTGAGATCATTACCTGAACTGAAGGCAGAGGCTTTAACCCACTGAGCCACTCAGGCGCCCCTTAGGGAAATATTTTTAAAAATGGAAATATATTTCCTGTCCTCAAATAACTTAAACAACAACAAAAAGCAGCATTTACAAAATAACTGCAAAGCGCATTCACTGTGTAATATAATAAGAGTCTCATGCTCTACCGACTGAGCTAGCCGGGCGCTACCGTGTAATATAATAGCAGAAATGAGTACTATATGAGTGTCTGCATACTGACAGGATATAGCTGAGAAACAGAACAAGCCAGGTAGAACTGATTTTAAAAGCTTCTGAGCATGGTTTTATGACTAGAATTTGAAGAACAGCACGGCTATGAGGAAATACCAGGGAGAGGTTTTCCCTAAAGGAATGGATGGTTTGTGCCAAGGCACAGAAATGAACAACGTGACATTAGGGGTGGTGAAAAATTTATATTGGCAGGAGCAGAAACTGGGATTAAGATTTTGGGAAAGAGGTGGCGCCTGGGTGGCTCAGTGGGTTAAGCCTCTGCCTTCGGCTCAGGTCATGGTCCCAGGGTCCTGGGATAGAGCCCCACATCTGGCTCTCTGCTCAGCGGGGAGCCTGCTTCCTCCTCTCTCTGCCTGCTTCTCTGCCTGCTCGTGATCTCTGTCTATCAAGTAAATAAAAAAAAAAAAAAAAAAATCCTTTAAAAAAAAAAAAAAGATTTTGGGAAAGAGAAGATGATGGGGTGCCTGGATGGGTCAGTCGTTAAGCATCTGCCTTCAGCTCAGGTCATGATCCTGGGGTCCTGGGATCGAGCCCCTAATTGAGCTCCCTGCTTATCAAGAAGCCCGCTTTTCACTCTCCCACTCCCCCTGCCTGTGTTCCTTCTCTCACTGTGTTTCTATCAAATAAATAAAATCTTTAAAAAGAGAAGATGAGAGAAAACTGAAAACTAGCCTGGGAAGTTAATTTTTACGATAGGCAATGCAGAACCACTTTGATTTGTTGAATAAAGAACTAAAAATAACATTACAAAAACATTACTCTAGCAGAGCTGTATGTCAAATGGACTGAAGTTGGAAGAATGAGCATGGAGATCAGCAAAGAGTAAGCTAAACTGCTACTGTCACCGCACATAAAAATAAAAAGTGGTGAGTTCCAAAAGATAACAGATGTTGTAGGGTCAACTGGGCCGCTGCGTGAGGGAAAAAATGAGCCCTGACTCTTGTATCTCACAAAATAAAAATCAGAGAGACAAAGCCAAAATAAGTGTGAAGGGAAAAACCTAGGAGAGTACCTTGATGGCCTTGGAGAAGACAAAAGTTTCTACAGAAAAGACTAAGTATAAAAGGAAAAAAAATGATTATCCGGACTTCGCTGAAACTGAGAGCATCGTTTCTTTAAATAACACCATCTAGAGAGAACGAAAGAAAGTATATTTCACAGACCACAAAAAGATGCTCACAACACATGTATCTGACAAGACATGTACCAAAATCACATAAAAGATTCCTATAAATCATTCAATTATTATATAAAGAATTCCTACAATGAAAAAAGAGAACCCATTAAAAAATAAGGAGAAGATCTGGTATGCCACAAAACAAGATCTACTAGCAGTCTATACACCTGAAGAGGGATGTAAGCCGTCTCTACTCAACAGGAAAATGCAAATGAAAACTAAAGCAAGACCCCATCACGTATCTGCCAGGATGGCAAAAATGGACATGACTGACAACCCCAAGTGCCCATCAGTATGTGGATCACCTAGAACTCATACACTGCTGGACGTGTACCCAGGTATGATCTCTCGGGAAAACTGGCAGCATCTCCTATAGTTACATATACATCTATTCTGTGACCCAGCAATTCCATTCCTAGTTGTATACACAAGAGAAGTAAGTATGTAAGTCTACTAGGACATACACAAGAATATTCATAGCAGCTTTATCCATAAGAGCCCCAAACTGAAAGCAATGCAAAGGTACATCAACAGAAGATAGAAGTAAATTGTGGTAAATTCGGGCAATGGAATACTATACACCAATAAAAATTGATTTCTATTGTATTCAAGAATAAGCAAAACTATAGTGATAGAAGTCAAAACGATGGGGCCGCCTGGATGGCGCAGTGGGTTAAGCCTCTGCCTTCGGCTCAGGTCATGGTCTCAGGGTCCTGGGATCGAGCCCCACATCGGGCTCTCTGCTCGGCAGGGAGCCTGCTTCCCCCTCAATCTCTGCCTGCCTCTCTGTCTACTTGTGATCTCTCTGTCCAATAAATAAATAAAATCTTTAAATAAATAAATAGAAAAATAAATAAATAAAAGAGGTCAAAACAATGGTCATCTTTGGAGAGTGGGCATTAACAGCAAAGGGGCATGAAGAATCTTCCAGGGTGCTATAAATATCTGATCAAGGCAGTGGTTATGATTGTACATATATGGAAAAATCTACTGAGCTATACACTAAAGGTTAGTGCACTATTAAGATTATTATAAATGATATATCAATTTAAAAAGTGGAGGAGGGAAGAGGGAGGGGAAAATCCCACAAAGAAAAGTCTACGCTCAGATGGTTTCACTGTGAATTCTTCCAAACATTTAAGAACAAAATAAAACCAATCTTAGATAAATTTTAAGAGAAAAGAGAACGACAATTAAGAAAACCTCATCGTAAACTTCCAGGAAACAACTGCATAACTGTCACCAAAGCAATATTTTTAAAAGGTGAGGTTTTTCTAAAGTGGACAACTATTTACCATCTCATCCCCCGCCCCAGAGCAGATGACAAGTCTTAGTAAGCAATAGCCAACTAAAAAGCACCTTTTCCTTTCCCAAGTGATTTTAAAAGATTTAGTTAAGTAAGCATTTTTAGATCTCTAGAAGAGGCAGAATAAAGTTTTACAGTGTAGCTGTATTTCATGTCAGAGGCACAGCACTTTTTTTTCTTTTTTCTTTTTTTGAGATTTTATTTATTTATTTGACAGAGAGAGACTTAGTGAGAGAGGGAACACAAGCGGGGGGGGGGTACTGCGAGAGGGAGAAGCAGGCTTCCCTCAGAGGAGGAGGCTCGATCCCAGGACCCTGGGGTCATGACCTGAGCTCAAGGCAGACACTTAACAACTGAGCCACCCAGGCATCCCATGTCCTTTCCTTTTTATTTTATTTTAAAGTTTTTTATTTATTTACTTGACAGAGAGAGACACAGTGAGAGAGGGAACACAAACAGAGGGAGTGGGAGAGGGCTTCCCACGGAGCAGGGAGCCCAATGTAGAGCTTGAAACCAGGATCCTGAGACCATGACCCGAGCAGAAGGTAAAATGCTTAACGACCAGGCCACCCAGGTGCCCCTGTCCTCTCCTTTTTAAATATGTCCTTTCTCTTTTTTTTATGAGACTGACTAAAGGTTTAGCAATTTTATTGATCTGTTCAAAGAACCAGCTCCTGGTTTCCTTAATCTGTTCTATTATTTTTTTGGTCTCTATTTCATTTATTTCTACTCTAATCTTTACTATTTCCTTCCTTCTACCAGCTTTGTGCTTTGTTCTTTCTCTAGTTCCTTTAGGTATAAGATTAGGTTGCGATTTTACTTACTTCCTGAGCTGGCCCCAGGAAGGTACTGCTGTAATCTTCCCTCTTAGAACAGCACTGCTGTATCCCAATTCTGTCTAAATGCTCTAATCAGAAAACACAGGGTGACTGAATGGATAAAAAAGCAAGAGCCACCTATATGCTGCCTACAAGAGATTCACTTCAGACCTAAAGACATATGCAGACTGAAAACGAAGGGATGGAAACACATTAACCATGCAAATGAAAGCAAAAAGAAAGACAGGGTATAGTAATACTTACACTGGACAAAACAGACCTTAAAACAAAGACTGTAAGGAGACAAAGATGGACACCACCTCACGAAGGAAACAATCTAACAAGAGAATACAACAATTATAAATATTAATGCACCCAACATGGGAGCACCTAAATACAAACTAATAATAGACATTACGGAAGAAATTGACGGTAGTTCAATAATAGCAGGGCACAACAACCTATTTACATCAGTGGATACATCATCCACATAGCAAACCAATAAGGAAGCAGTGGCTTTGAATGACACATAGGACCAGATGTTTTTTTAACAGATATATTCAGAACATTCCATCCAAAAACAGAGTATACATTTTTGTGTGTATTCCAAGTGCACACAGAATATTCTCCAAAACAGATCACATCTGAGGTCACAAAACAAGTCTGATAAACTCAAAAAGTCTAAAATCATATAATGCATATGACCACAATGATATAAAACTAGAAATCAACCACAAGAAAAATTCTGAGAGAAGAACATAAATACATGGAGGCTGAACAACATGCTCCTAAACAATGAATGAGTCAACCAAGAAATCAAGGAAATAAAAAAATACATGGAGACAAATGAAAATGAAAACATAACTGTCCAAAGTCTTTGGGATGCAGCAACAGCTATTCTAAGAAGGAAGGTAAGAGCAATATAGGCTTACCCCAAAGAGCAAGAAAAATCTCACACCTAATCTTACACCTTAAAGAGATAAAAAAAGAACAAAGCCCAAAGCCAGGAGAAGGAAGGAATCTAGGCGGCTTTTATAAAACAATCCTGCAAATATTATTTCATTTTTAGCTTTACAGCACAAAAGGCCTATCTGCTAACATTATCCATAAGCTTCGACCAAAGTTACACTAAAGGTAGGGGCACCAGGATGGCTTGGTGGGTTAAGCTGGTAACTTCAACTCAGGTCATGATCTGAGGGTCCTGGAATCCAGCTCCATGTTGGGCTCCTTGCTCAGCAAGGAGGCTGCTACTCCCTTTGCTGTCCCTTCCTGCTGCCCCTGCCACTTACGCTCTCTCTCTCAAATAAATAAATAAAATCTTAAAAAAAAAAAAAGCTGAAGGTACATACAGCCCGGACAAGATCTCTACCCTCAGCTACAGATTTAAGAAACTCTCAAACTTTATCAGTTTAGAAGGTCTTCACCATTTTCTAAAGCCATTATCTTATCTACTCCCACATTAGAACACAGAGGGCCTTTCACCTATTATGTTTGTGGTCACTGCTATTCAGATGGAGTCCTAGATAGAGCAGTACAGCAGGTTTGTAAAATGCACAGCAAGTTCTTTCCTAGACTATAAAAGCATGAGGAACACCAACTCTGTCTAGAGAGTTACTTCTCACTCAAAACCTAGTTCGGGGTGCCTGGGTGGCTCAGTGGGTTAAGCCTCTGCCTTAACCCCCTGGGTTAGGGCTCAGGTCATGATCTCAGGGTCCTGGGATCAAGCCCCACATCGGGCTCTCTGCTCAGCAGGGAGCCTGCTTCCCTCTCTCTCTCCGCCTACTTGTCATCTCTGTCAGATAAATCTTTAAAACAAAATGAAACAAAAAACCACCTAGTTCACCTGCTTACCTCCCGTGATGTATTGGCAAGTGTTTGCGATGGATTCCGTGACTTCCTTCCACAAAAGCATTGGGAGGCTTATGGTACACGGAAGCCAAAGATCCAATGTGGCAAATCAGCTCATCCAGCAGAGTTGGCTCAATAAGATCTGTCTCCTCAGAGATCAGTGGCTTCTCAGACAAGACTACTTCTTTGGCTGTGACAGGGTCCGTTGAGAGAAGGCGCCAATAAATATAGCCCCGGTCTCGAAGGTCAGGATTATCAGAATCCTAATGAAAGGTAAGAGCAAGAAGGTTTAAATGGAACTTCTCTCCATACAGAAACCCATCCTGCTTGACTTTTTCTCAAGGCAATGCTGTAGTGATTTATAAAGAGTTGGCTGTTAGGATATGTAAACTCAGGTGCCTAGGTGGCTCAGTCAGTAAGTGTCTGCCTTTGGCTTAGGTCATGATCCCAGAGACCCAGGATCCAGCTCCGAACGGAGCTCCCTGCTCAGCTGGGAAGCCTGCTTCTCCCTTTCCCTCTGCACCTCCCACCCCGTTTGAGCTCTCTCTCACTCTCAAATACATAAAACCTTAAAAAAATATTTAAACTCAACTTTGTTTTAACACAGTCATAATTCTATAATCTCTAATGTTTCAAAGAATTTAATATGAATTGAGATGGGTTAGTCCTAAGACCAAAATTCAAGGGAAGTTGGGAAAAGGAAAACAGAAGTTTAATCTGGTAAAAATTAACCTCTTGAGAAGGGCTTGGAACATAAAAATAACGTTTTTTAACTGCTATAAATATTAGCAGGATCACTCATGAAATATACCTCACAAATATTTCACCTATACCTTCCTTCCTCATTCAGTCATTTACTAAGTATCTCCTGTGGTCGAGACACTAGGTTCTGGAAGTAAAGGACGACAACACACAGTGCGTGACTTTGATACGCTCCGAGTACTAATTATTACAATACAGAATGGGAAGTACTATTCTCTAAATTAATAAAAAATTGTCAAAGAGAGCACGGAACTCAGTGCTTCCTAAAGGAGTGACATTTTGGGGGAGGGGAGGGACAGAAGGAGAAGGAGAGAATCTTTTTTTGCTTTTGTTTTTTTAAGATTTTATTATTTGAGAGACAGCACAAGCAAGAGGAAGGGTAAAGGGGGAGGAACAAGCAGACTTCATGCTGAGTGAGGAGCCCGACATGGGGCTCGATCCCAGAACCCGGAGATCATGGCCCGAGCGAAGTCAGACACTTAACCGATCGAGCCACCCAGGCATCTCCACAAAGGGTGACATCTTAATCTGTTTTTTTTTCTGTAGTAATTTTAAAATAATTTTATACATACTCATGGCTAAGAAAAAAATATCGATGCCACATCACAATTAGAAATTTGTAATATAAAAATAAGTCCCAGGACACCTGGGTGGTGCAGTTGGTTAAGCGGCTGCCTTCGGCTCAGGTCATGATCCCAGCGTCCTGGGATCGAGTCCCACATCAGGCTCCTTGCTCAGCAGGGAGCCTGCTTCTCCCTCTGCCTCTGCCTGCCACTCTGTCTGCCTGTGCTCACTCCCGCTCTCTCTCTGACATAAATAAATAAAATCTTAAAAAAAAAAAAAAGTTTCTGAGGCTCCTGGCTGGCTCTGTTGGTAGAGTTAACAACTTTTGTTCTGGGGGTCATGAGTTCAAGCCCCACGTTGGGTGTAGAGATTACTTAAACATAAAATCTTTAGGGGTGCCTAGGTGGCTCAGTGGGTTAAGCATCTGCCTTCAGCTCTGGTCATGATCCCAGAGTCTTGGGATTGAACCCCACATTGAGCTCTCTGCTCAGTGGGGAAGGCTGCTTTTTCCTTTCCCTCTGCCCCTCTCCCTGGCTCAAGCTCTCTCGCTCTCTCTCTCCTACTCTGTCAAATAAATAAAATATTTTTAAAAATAAATAAAAAATTAAAATAAATAAAAATTTTTTAAGTCTTCCCAAACATCCAACCCTTCCCCACTTTAACTCTCCAGTGTGGTATGTATACTTCCAGAAAGCTCCTAAGCATACATATATTCATTTTATACAAAACCAGTTTTACATTATATTTACTGCACTGCAAGATACTTTCCACATTAGCATATACACTTGCAAATTTTCCCTATATATACAGTCCTGCATTGTACTGACTAAGGCCTTTTAATGGACATTTAGATTCCTGCCTCTTTCTCCCTCCCTCCATTCATTCATTCATTCATTCATTCATTTGATCATTAGAGAGTGGAAATAAATATCCTGCTATCTACCTCTCAGAGTGTGTGTATATGCTGGCATGTATGCCCACGCTGTTCCACTGCCACAACAGTAAGTCCCCGTTGCAGTTATCTGTATGTAAAACACTACAAAAATATTTTCTTCAAAATTGGGCCAATCTGAGGGCTTCCATGTGAGTTGCTAAGTAAGCAGATGAACTGGTTCATGATTTAGCCACGTAAGGCACTTAGTTAGCATTCACCTTAATATGAGCAGTGAACCCAATGGTTTTGATGACATGGTTTTACATGGTGGGTTTTTTTTTCAGTTATATATTATTTAATTTGCAACCACAGTGGATTACTGGCTTAAAAAAAAAGCATAAAGAATACCAAAATACAGCAAGTTAGTTAACAGAGTATCAAAACTGTAAACATAACTTAAGATAATCTTTATCACATACACAGGTTGCATCACTGGAACAGAAGTGCATGTATATATCATACATACACACCATATCAAAATGTTTGTAGTATTTGAAATGCCAAGGTTAAAAAAAGGAAACAGTAATAGTATCCAATTTACATGATTTTGTTTTGTTTTTGAGGAGTCAGGTAATTCATTTATAAATAGCAGCCTGAAACCTCCTCACTTAGATTTTCATTTGGAAACAAACTTTGAAGATTATAAAATATAAATAAATTGATTTTTTAAGAGCGTAGAATACGAGTTTCTCAAAATAACAGGTCAGGAAAGCAATCCCACCCCAGCTTCTGTTGATACATAAATTAAAAGTTAAATCTTAATTTATATATTCAATCTCCAAAGCACACCATTTGAAATTCGTAGACTAATTATGCTTTTTATCATATAATTAAAATGAATAATGCACCTCATTGACTGGGAAAATTCAGTCTTCTGTCTTTACAAATTAATAATACTGTTGAGGTATTAAACTTTAAAATGCAATTTAATAATATATTGATTAAAATACTTTTTTACTTCAAGTTATTTATTTCCTCCATTAAACATATGTTTTACCAAATGGCAAAAAGAAAAAATTCCTGTGGGATTTACAAAATTATGTACATCTATAAAAAAAAGTTTGAGGCCCTCTCCTCCCCCAACAAATTCAAAACACTGCAACAGAGCAAAACGTTGTGTACAGAATCATTGGATTAAAGGGTGTACAGAAGGGATGCCTGGGTGGCTCAGTCGGTTGAGTGGTTGCCTTCATGATCAGTTCATGATCCCAGTGTCCTGGGATCGAGTCCCATATCAGGCTCCTTACTCTGCCGGGAAGCCTGCTTCTCCCTCTACCTCTGCCTGCCACTCTGCCTGCCTGTACTCTCTCTATCTCTCTGACAAATAAATAAATAAAATTTAAAAAAAAATAATTAATAAAGGGTATACAGACTGGGGGATGCCTAGGTGGCTCAGTCAGTGAAGTCTGACTCTTTTTTATTTTTATTTTTTAAAGACTTTATTTATTTGAGAGAGAGAGAGAGCAAGCACGAGTGGGGGGAGAGGGGAAAGGCAGAGCAAGAAGCAGACACTCCACTGGGCCGGAAGCCCAGTAAAGGGCTGGATCCCAGGACCCCGAGATCACAACCTGAACTGAAGGCAGATGCTTAACATACTGAGCCACCCAGGCGTCCTGGTTCAATCTGACTCTTGATTTTGGTTTAGGTCATGACCACAGGATCATGAGACTGAATCTCATGTTGGGCTCTGTGCTGGGCATGGAGCCTGCTTGAGATTCTCTTTCTCCCTCTTCCTCTGGCCCCCTTCTACCACATGCCCTCTCAAAAAAAAATAAAAATTAAAAAAAAATATATATATATAAGAAATAAAGGGCATACACACTGTAAAACTTAATAGACACAGACTTTAAAAATCAGGCCCAGTTAAGACTTGGGACATGAAAATAGAAACTTTTTATGATTTTAGGGTGCCATGATGTGTTTGGTGACTCAGAAAATTTGGTTTTAGATCTGTTTTTCTGCTAGCCCCGGAGTTCCTTGCCAGGATCTAGGGAGAAAAAAAAAAGTCCATTTCTAAAAATCTGAGAGCTTCCAAAATAATTCTTCTCAGGCCAGCTCTAAAAGAACAATTCTTACATTGGACTGTGCGTCAGCATTAGCACACACCAGGAAAGGCCACTCAGTGGCAGATTCTAGGGCCACAGCACAGAATTTCATTCATTATGTCAGGAGCAGGCCCAGGAATTGACCCTTGCAACAAGGAGCACAGGTGATTTTGATGATAGTGGTTTCTAGTTCACAGATAGAGAAGTCTTCATCTTAATTTTTCTTTCATACACTATACAGGGTAATTATTAAAGTCTGGACACTTCTGTATATATTCTTAACTAACTCCTCTCTAATTATCAAAGCAAAGAAGACAAATCTTTAAAATGAAGTTTTGGATTCAATGGTTCATTTTCTTTCCCCTAATAATATTTCTAATTATACCACCACTTTATTTAAAATTAGAAGCATAAATATTTCACTGAATTCTCAGCACTGGTAAAAAATAGTATTAATTAACTCTACTGTAGAGATGGAGAAGGAGCATTAGAAAGAAATGTGCTCAGTCACGTCCTGAACCAGAGATGTGGCAGAAACAGAACCCCATCACCCAATTCAAATTAACACAACTAAGCAGATCACACTGCCCTCAATTTAAATTGGTACCAGCCAAAAGTACCAGGTTCAGCAGCTCTTTCTGCCCATGGGTCTTGTCCCTGTGCTTTAGCAAAACCACCCTTTTGCACCGGGGTGTGTGTGTGTATGTGTATGTATTAGGTTATTATTCCACAAACTTGAGGGGGAAAAAAAAGAGACAAAACTTCCAGTGGAAATTATATATATGCACAACAATAATAATAATTTCATATATATGCATAATATGTAAATGTGCTTGTTATTCTTTGCTAACTCTTCAGATCTCATTAAATGGACAGAAAAGGCAGGGCTAGGGAAACTGCTTAGTAATTATTTATAACCAAGTATGAAATAATCATTCACAACAATTTTAAAACTATTAAGCTCAGGGGCACCTGGGTGGCTTAGTGGGTTAAAGCCTCTGCCTTTGGCTCCGGTCATGATCCCAGGGTCCCAGGATGGAGCCCCCTACATCGAGCTCTCTGCTCAGCAGGGAGCATGCTCCCCCTGCCCTCCACCTGCCTCTCTGCCTACTTGTGATCTCTGTCCAAATAAAAAGTATCAAATGAAAAAAAAAATACTAAGTTCACTTACATGTATGGGTAATGCACAAGAGTGCTTCGAGCAGGGAAAAGAAGGGAATGCGTAGTCTCAAAGTCATTCCTGACCTTCAGACTGGAGAAGCAGCACAGCAAAGTAGATAAGGGCAAAGACATTGAAGCCAGGCTTCCAGGGTTTGAGTCCTAGCTCTGCCCCATACTAACAGGCCCCATGTCCTAGTTTCTTCATATATAATAGGAATAATACCAGGGCACCTGGGTGGCTCAGAAGGTTAAGTTTCTGTCTCCAGCTCAGGTCGTGATCCCAGGCTCCTGGGACCGAAGCCCCAAGCTGGGCTCCCTGCTGGGCAGGGAATCTGCTTCTCCCTCTCCCTTTGCCCCTCCCCCTGATCATGGTCTCTCTCTCTCTCTCTATCGCTCTGTCTCAAATGAATAAATAAAATTTAAAAAAAAAGGAATTCAACAGTAGCAACCCTTACTGAGATTAAATTAATATGTAAAGCGCTTACTAGAATGCCTGGCACATAGTAAGCATAATACAAAGGTTATTATCAAAGATTCTACACTAGTCCCTGTACAAAAGGTCTAGAATCAGGAATGTCTGATGGCTTACTTATACCCTGCCCTGTCCTAGAAAAGGACTTAGCAAAGTTTACAAAAATGCATCTAAGGCTAGACAGCCTAGATCAAACTAAAAACAGAAAAATGCATGCCACAATGACCTACACATTTTCTACAGGAGATCTCTAAATTTCATTCTAAGGTCTCCAACTGATACAAACAAGAAACCTAGTCAGGTAAGCCATTCAGATAAGCCATTCAGATAACTATACACCAGTGCTGAGGAGAATCCAAAAGTGGTTAGGAGTTTGATGGGACCTCACAGAGAAAAAAACATATACACGAAATAACAAATAACTTTGACAACAGATCCAAAGAGGACAGTTTTTCATGATAACCCCTACTACAAAGTGACAGTATCCATATAGTTTAATAAATGAAATTCTATTAAGGGCCAGGTAAAATGTGGCCTAGCTAGCCAGCCCTCTAATACTTTGGCTTGATTCAGTGGTGAATTTCGTGACTATCAGTAAGAATAGAGTCCTTACATCCTTTAAGCAATCCTCCCCAAACACTTTTATCTCAGGCAAGCTTCGACAAATACTAGGGGATGACAAGATTGAGTTTGAACTCTGAAAAGAATCCAAAATACAGCTCTCTGATGATGCCTTTTAAATACAGACCCATAAGACTTAAATAGGAGATGGAGATATGGCTGAAAACTTAATGAATTACAAGGGGACACTTGCTTGATTATAGGACTATTCCTACCTGCAGATGAGCAGAGAGAAAGGCCCAGGTTCTCTTTAGAAACTTGTTTTAAATCCATCTTAACACGGATCCAAATGAATGATCAAGGGTCTAAGACTAGGAAGTCTAAAATGCTCCCTTCAACACAGGTAATATTAAATAACCACTGCCTTGATGGTTATAGAAACTGCTTTGCTTCAGGAAAAGGAAGATACTTTAAAGGGAAGTTAAAAAAAAAACACAACAACACTTCAAAGAACTCTAATAAATACATTTTAAAAGATGTAAAATTAGCAACAGGAAAGATGACAAGTTAAAACTAGGCAAAGTACTGTGAAAGGATTTTAAATTCTGATAAAATACCACTATAAAGAGATGAGTAAGAAAAATGATAAACTGAGTATCTGACTCAGATTTATATAGACACACACCTGAACTTCTGACAGCCTGCTACACCCAGCCTGTTCATAAATTCAATTAAGAACATAACTAAATTATGATGAATTGATGATTACTATTCTAGTTACACTAGATAAAATAAATTATTTTTATCTCGGTGGATCTAAAACGGTGACCTGATCTCTATGGCCGGCTGCCACATTCCTGAAATCAGAACTCATCCTAGGGAAGACCAAAAATATCCAATAATTAAGGAGGCAGCATAAGCACTTTAAAATTATTTAAAGAGACAGGCAGTCAACTCTAGAAGGTGGAACAAGACCTGAGACCTTTGTCAAGGCATTTACCAGCATTACATGGTACTTTCATTTGAAGCTAAAATTAAGTCCCCCAAAAGGAGAGATTCAAGCGAATCACCCAATATTGTGAGACTCAGTGTCATTTTCACATGGTAGGTCCTTCATTGACAGTAAAAAAAAAATCTAAGTTCTATTTTCATGAACTATCATAAAAACTGGCAAAGCCATAGAACCAGCTATAATTCAGTGGTATAAGAGACACTGTTTTTATATTTTAACAGGCTCTAAAGACTGCACCCTTTTCAATTAAAACCTCTTGACATGAATCTTTCTTAGAGTTTCATAGTTTCCGAAATATAAAACCAGACAATCAAACCCACACTTTTTCTAGATTTCATACCTGTGTTGCCAAACTCAAGACTTGCTGTACGAGCTCCTGTGTTTCTGATGGTTTCTTGAGAAACAGCTTCACAATGGCAGTAAGCAGAGTGAGCTGCACCTAAGCATGTGACATAATTTAACAGATAAAGTGAAAGGCATTTACATTATTCCCTACCACCATTTCCAAACTAGTGCTTACCATCTATGAATTACTATGGGGGCTTCTGACAAAGCTAGAACTCAGCCATTATCAAAAATCGCAGATCAAAAGTATTCATCAATTAAGAACTTCATAGCCTCTTATCCCCAAACTGCATTTTTGGCATCAAAAATTGCTTGATTATTTATTAAATCCTCTATTATATACTTCCGCTAAAAGATACAACTTAGGGAGAATTAGGGAATTATCTGTCATATTAGAGAAAGAGCCAAAAAACAGTAAAATCACACCAGATCATGGCTAATTAAGAGTGGGTTGCTGAACCATACACAAAGCCACAGGCTTGTATGTGTTCCTTGTAAAGCCCATTAAAATTACTAAGGTGAAATATACATGACCTTCAAAGTGCAGTGTGAGTGCAAATGCCAGGGGAAAAGGGTTTTATATTTTATCTGCTTCTCCAGGTCTGTGGCTCTGAGGTCATCTCTCCATTTTGGTAGAGGACAGACAGAAGATGGAGGGGAAGGGGAAGTCTTACCACTCACAGAGAATCTTTCCAAACTGCACATGTTAGTCCTCACCCCAGCCCTAGGTGAGAACCCCTGCTAACCATTAGGAACAGGACTAGGTCATCATTTACTGGTAAGAGAAAATTAAAAAGTGGTAACTACTGCTCTCAGCCAGTAGTTGTTAGAGTGTGGTTCTGGACCACTAGCTGCAGCAGCACCCTGAACCCAGTAAGAAATGAAAATGCTTAAGCTCATTTCAGACCCCATGAGTCAGAAACACTGAGGGGGCCCAGCAACCTGTGCTTTAACAAACTCTGTAGGTTCATTAAAGTTTGAGAACCACTGGTCTAAGGCAGATTTGTCCCACCAGAAATTAGCACAAATGAAAACACCCCTCTGGGGAGAAAATGTACATACTATATATACATAAATTCTCTCTCTCTCTCTCTCTCTCTCTCTCTCACACACACACACACACACACACACAGTGTAAAGCGCATAACCTTTACTTTCCCTGTAATCTTCCCCAAAAGATCACACACAGGACACAGAAGAGAACTTACCTGGGTGCTTTCATCATGAAAACCCTCCAGGAAGCTCTCTAGCAACTCATCTGCATTGTCAATTCTCTCAGCATATTCTCCTACAATCCAAATCATAGCTGCTCGGGCGTCTGGTTCATCCAGTGAGTCTAAATTCTCACACAGAGTGGCAATGATACTTTCATACCTGATTTAACAAAATGGACTAGGGTTACATTGAACACAACTGAGAACTGTAAACAATGAAAGCTAAAGACAAAACCACCAACAATGTACCGTAAACCAAACCACCAAACTCTAAAGACTTTTGGTCAAGAGAATGCACAAGCTTTAAGCCAGAAGATTGTCTTAGGTTTCCCTTCAATTATGTTTTCATAACTGACCATAAACTGTTTATAAAAGCTCATCAGATACTCTTTTCACAAGGAAAAATTAACCTGCGGTATAAGATAATACCACTAACTTAAAATTTCTAACAATCTTTCTTATAACTAGATCAGAGAATTTTCCTATGTATTATCCCCCTTTGCCTTCATGGTAAAGGAACAGAAATTCCGCTATACTTTTAGGAAAATGTTAGACAACAGCAGCTTCCAGGCTAGAAACAGTAATTTTGTCTACTAATCTACGAACTCTGCTTTTTATGGAGATTTTATGTTCTATCCTCCCAATGCACCCATCCTAAGGACTTGTTTCTTCAAAGAAACAAATAATTCAAATATTTATTTTTATTTGCACAGGTCTATAGTGCTCTCATTTGCCACGCTGAATCCATCTCCTTGGCTAATATCTTAAACATAAAAATGACAATGTGGGGGTGCCTGGGTGGTGCGGTTGGTTGAGCACCTGACTCCTGGTTTCAGCTCAGGTTGTGATCTTGGGGTCTTAGGATCAAACCCCACATTGGGCTCTGTGCTAAGAGTTTTCTCCCCCCTGCCCTCCCCATTCACTTGCTTGCGCTCTCTCAAAAATAAATAAATCTTTAAAAAACTGACAATAAGTAATAAATGGGATGTAGACCACTGAATAGTACATTTAATTGTTTGCCCTACTTCCACTAATTAAACCAGGTTCTTGATTGATAGCACTTTCTTAAACTGTCATAACCCCTTATTAATAGAAACCAGAAATGGACACATTTCTCTGCTAATCACAATGAAATATACATCTCCACCCTTAATCTTTCTAAACTTAGAAATCCAACTCTCCTCTTTTCCGGGAGAGTGGGAATATGGTCTTTTTCCCCAAAATACCACTTCTAAAATTTTAAAAAATGTATATGTAATGCTTAATAAACCACTACCTTGCTAAATACCTCTTCTAATTCTGAGTCCACCAACGAAGCTAACTTATTGCAACCTGCTTCATTTAACACTATCTTTAAAGACTAATCAGAATCTTCAGCAAAATACCTCTATGATTATATGGCAAAATGAGATTTAGGATACTTACAAGACCTGCTCTTATTTCGCCCTTTCAGGTCCTTTAATCACTTGCCTTCAAAATCAAACCTAATTAAGTATTTTTGCTTCATCAACTAAGAGGGCTCAATGTGAAATATTTGTGGAGTGCAACTGTAGATTTTGCACACCTTTATGGGAATAGCTATAATACTGCAGAAACAGACATACAGAGACTCTGATAATTCGTTACATGTTCTATAACTTTCTACAAAGTAGTAGGTAACATGCATAGCGAACAGTGCAACTGTCACCCTCCTGGCTTTTACAATCATGTGGCTATTTATCATTCAAACTGAAACATTTATTTCTGAGAGTGAAAAGAAGCACAAATATTATTATGCCTGCTAATAGGCATAAATTGAAATATGCCTGGAAAATCTGTAATACGTGGGCTTTCTATTTAATAGTAACGTCACCAAAAAAGAATCTGGTCATCTTCAGTATATGCCAGCTAACTGTCATTCAGCTTTGAATCCTTTCAAAGTTATAAAACAGGATGAAAAATCAGGTTTTGATCCCTGTGCTAACCACCTTATATATATTTTTTAATATTAAAAAAAACTTTAGTGTTTTTGTTTAATTTTAAAAGTATTTTTCATAATAAGGTATCCTATTTTAATAGGATTTTTAATAAAGCATCCTATTACGACCAGTTACTTTACAAAGAATAATTCTTACCTAGCCAGTTTCAAAGTGCCTTACTTAAACATTTCCTAAATGATCTGAGAAAGAAGGTAGAAGTATTTGGACATACTTGTTGGGGTATTTGCGAAAGATGTCCCTGATGACGACAATTGCCTCTTGGACCACATAATTTACTTTGGTCTGGATGAGATCAAGCAATGTGCTCACACAACGCTCTGCAGATTGCTACAAAGAAGAACATAATAAATGACAAGCCAGATGGTCTCTCCAATAATGCAACTTGAGCATAAAAATAACTTTGAAACATACAAGTGCACCAACCAGACTAAAAGATCAGGCATTTAATTTGACCAAGTTATACTAGAGGCTAGGCTATTTGATGGAGATACACAGAAGTTCCAGATATAGCCCAAATTTTATTCATTGCAACACATACTGACAAATAAGTGGATTCAAACTAATCATCTTGGATAGCCGCAGAGAACAGAAATGAGAAGAAATAATGAGTCAAGTTAGGAGCAAAGAAGAATGAAAGACTAAGCCAAGGTAGATCTTTTTCTGGAGTTCATGGGTAAGTGGAGTCAACAGACGGCATCTTTAAATGTCTTGAAGTGAAACTGCCAAATTGCCTATGTGCATACAAGTATATTTTCCAGGGAAAGTATATTCCATAGCTTTCACTGTATTTTCAGTTATCTGTGACTCAAAAACCTAAGGAAAATTTGCCATCTTCTGAAGTCTACAGCCTTAAACTGCAATTTTCCCTAGCCTATAGTTTATCTATAAAATTTAATCTATTAATCTTTTATTAATGAAGGGACCTGGGAGAATACAAGTGATAAAACTAATATACTGAAACTGTAAGTCACAGCTTTTAAAAGGAGAAGGGTTTCAGACAAGAGATCCTAAAAATCAAGGACTGATTTATCACATATCATGTGATATGTATCAATGTACTGTGATAGGTCACTCTATTACCTCCCTCCTGATAAAATTCAACAAAAGTACATAGCATTGCCTAAGACTGAAGATGAACATTACCAAATCTCTAGATTTAATTATCTACAGGGGATGGCAGAATGAGAAAAAACAGTATCACTAAAATACAACCAGCCAAATCCAGACCCCAAGAAACTGTACAAGCCTAATGACCTAGTCCCTTTAATAAATGGCACCAAAAGTAAGTAATGACTTAAGAGACATTAACTAGGGGACGCCTGGGTGGCTCAGTTGGTTAAGCAGCTGCCTTCGGCTCAGGTCATGATCCTAGCGTCCTGGGATCGAGTCCCACATCGGGCTCCTTGCTCGGCAGGGAGCCTGCTTCTTCCTCTGCCTCTGCCTGCCACTTTGTCTGCCTGTGCTCGCTAGCTCTCTCTCCCTCTCTCTCTGACAAATAAATAAAAAATTTAAAAAAAAATTTAAGAGACATTAACTAAATGCAACATGTGGATCTTCTTTAGATTTTTTATTTGAACAAGCCAACTATAAAAAGACACTGAGACACAACTAGGGAAAACTGAACATGGGCGGGGTCTCCAATGAGATTAAGAATTATTGTTAGTTATTGGGTACAGTAATGTTATTGTGACAATATATTTTTTTAGGAACCTTCCTATTAGATATACACACTAGACTACTCTAGTAAGATCCTATCTGGGAACTGCATTAAAATTCAATAGCACTCCACTCCCTGAAGGGGAGGGAGAAGATAAAAGCAGCAACATGTTGGTATTTGTTCAAAATGGATGATGTATACATGAGAGCTCATTATCAACTCTACTTCAGTGTATGCCTGAAAACTACAATAATAAAATCTTTTAAAGGTACTAAGTTAAATCATTCCAAGCAATTAAATGAAAACAAAATTGCATCTTGAGGTTATTCATATGATGACTCTGTTGCACCACGAAATGATTCTGCCATCTTTTATGTATTTTTTTCCACTTTTGGATTCTATTTTATTCATTTTTAGCTAGTTTTTCCTGTGCAGTTACTGCAATAGCAAAATAACTGGAAAAATTTAAACATAAAAATTATGATAAATTATAAAGTAAATAGGATAAGGTCTTTAAGATTTAAATTATAAATTAAATTACACATATGCAGTGGTTAAAACAGGGCTTGATATAAAGCTCACATTTAGTGAGCCCTTCCTATCATTATTATAATAAAGAAAAAAGGCCATTTCCTATGATGCATCAATATTTGGAAAATACTTAAGTCTGGGACAGTAATTTTTGAGGAAATTGTCATCTCTACCATACTGCTTTTTGGTTAAAGAAAAAAAAAAGCCTACCATTATTACAGCAGTATGGCAGAGGGGCAAGAGTAAACATCCAATCACTATTCAGACAAAAAAGTCTGGAAACAGAGAAAGGTACATGCACTTATAAACTTAGTATGAGACAACAACAGTGAGGAAAGGATGATTTGTTCTGATGTTTGATCCTCAACCTCTTATTTTTCACCAAAATTCCTAACTGTTTTAATTATTAAAAATATTTTTAAGTGTAAAAAACCACACTCTCTGCCATAAAAGTAGACAATACTTGTGAGTTTTGGAGGTGAAGCACAATCTTCTAGGTGTGCCACTAAAGAACTACTGAGAAAACAACTCATCACATAGACAAATGTAAAACTTCTGTTCAAGACATCAAATGAAACCAAAAGGAAAACAAACTGGGAAAATAACTGCTAACAAAATGAGGGATTGATATCTTTAATTATAAAAGATTTTTTAAAAAAAATCAATGTGGAAAAGCCCGTTGGAAAAAGGTGCACAGGACGTGAACAAGCAATTCCAAAAGGCTAACAAATGAAAAAATGCTCGCCTTGACTACAGATCCAAGACTTGGCTACAAAGTCCCCTTTATACCATTATTTGGAAAAAGAGCAGGAACTTTAAGGTCCAACAATAAGAGGAAGGTTAAGTAAATTATGAAGCCATCAAACATTATGTCTATAAATCCACTAAAAATGATATCAAATGTTAACAGTTACATGGAAAAATGTCCATGTATAATTTAATGAAAAAGGCAGAAGACAAAAAGAAATAGCATTTTTAGGATGATCTCATTTCTGTAAGAAGTACACCTGTGTATGACAGACTACATAGACGAAGACTGAAAATCACATCCACATCATCTCTGGTAAGGTGAAATAGGTAGGAGAAAACAGGGTTTATTTTTTGTTCGACTTGTCTTATAAATTATAGTTTTATTTAGTAAACACATATGGCTTTCCTAACAGGAAGAATATAATCTTTGTTTTTAAATCAAGGGATGAATATGGTGGCTAACTAAACATAACACATACAGTATCTTATCTTGATTTATAAAAAATAGAAATAGTAAACACCAGAGAGCAGAAGACTAGGAAGTTGAGAACTTATTGCTTAATCTCTCAAAGAAATAAAACCATCTAATTTCATTTGGAAGACTAAGACTAAGACTCCTAAGAAGGACAGGGCTTTATCACCTCCTTAAAGAAATAGGTATATACTGTAAATATATATAATTTTGTCAATTATACCTCAATAAAGGTGGGGGTCAGAGGAGTAAAATCTACTAAAACAAAAACAGACAAAAAAAAAGTAGGCAAAAGTTACTGAAAAAACAATACTATGGATTACCTTTCCAGTGCTATCTATTGATTGAGCAGCTTACTGCTTAATCTTTAACCTAGCCAACTAGAACAAAATATATGTATTTTTTCACCTCAGGAAACTTATAGCAACATAGAAACACCTGTATTTGCAGTTATAAAAATACATGGGATGCCTGGGTGGCTCAGTCGGTTAAGCGGCTGCCTTCGGCTCAGGTCATGATCCCAGCGTCCTGGGATGGAGTCCCACATCGGGCTCCTTGCTCGGCAGGAAGCCTGCTTCTCCCTCTGCCTCTGCCTGCCACTCTGTCTGCCTGTGCTCGCTCCCGCTAACAAATAAATAAGTAAAATCTTAAAAAAAAAAAAACTACAGCACAAACTCTTAAAGACATCTAAACTTTCCAACAGGCCCTGCTCTCACAGCTAAGCATGAAACTAAAATTCATTTTTTTCACATCTGTCATATCTTTGGAACTAACTACACGTTAAAAAAGGGTAAGATGCCCTGAAAGAATGCAATAGGTTGGTTTAGAGGCTACCCAGAAAGTCTATGACAATCCCCTCACTGGTTCTTCCTCCTTCCTGTGGATGCTTGGTTAGAAACAGGCAATTATCACCTCTCCTGCCCCAATGACTATGTTTGGGCAAGGCAACTCTTCCCAAATGATAACCTTCATGATTGCAACAGGTCTAGGAAAAGTGCTCCAACAAACGTAGGCAACCTAAGAGAGCATTAGCTAGAAGGCAGGAGCCTTGAAGGCTGATCTTACTCACTTCCAGACAAAGTTCATTCTTCACATACTCTCGTATTTCCACTAGTGCACCCGAGTCAAAGGAAGAAGGGAAAGCCATCAGAAGTTTAACCCTTCCCAGAGAGCACAGACTATTTTTCCATATTAGTCACAAAACATGGCATTAACAGCCTCTAGAATCCAGATGGAGAATGCTTTCTAGTAATTCCAGGGACAGAAAATCTCTTTTAACTTCGGAATGATACAATTTTGTATGACTCTTTGGAACTTTGCCAAGGGAGTAAAAAAGACAATGACCGCCTGGCAATGAATAGCACAAAATTAGTCTTTATGCTACTAAAATTTCTCTGAAAATTAAGTAAGTGGGTAAGAAAAGGAGTAAGAAAAGAAAAAGAAAGAAGAAAAGATAAGAATGTGAAGAGGGGTGAGAAAAAGAAGGTGTGATGTATCAAGACCCAATAATCAGACATCCCATTTCTCAGTGGAGCAACACCACAATGAGTCCCTGAAGCAACTAAGGTATGAGAACCAGGAGCAGAAACCAGGGTGAAAGAATATCTTGCTCCAACCATTGGACTGCTGAGTGACTTATCAATGGTAACTACGTGAAGCAGCCCCATCTCAAATAAAAACGAGGAAGGCCAATCAGGAACATGGCTTTCACAGATGCTTCTCTGACACAGCATCTGTTTCCTTCCGTTCCCAAGAAGTACTGGACAGACCGTACAAATTATTTTGGTATCCTTGAGAAATCATATGGTCTAACCCTCTGACTCTCAGCAGAACTGCACACAGTTAAGTAGCAAGAAGAAATAAGGAGCTCTGACTCCATGCCATTATAGCCAACAAAGGCCTTCATTAATCCCAACGCATTTCTGAATGATGAACAAATGGAGGATTGGAGACTAATGAAGCAGGACAGTGTATGTTGCAGCCCCTAACACCGACTGGAAGGCTGCAACCAAACTAAAAATCAATCTGCCCTGGAAGATCACAGAGAGGCTCTTTCAGAGGGCATGGAAGTGAAGAAAAACTCCCTGCCCTAAAGCAGAAACCTGTTAGCGGCCCTGCCTATGCTCACAGAAGTCCTGATTGACCTTTTTGTTCTCTCATTCTTAAATATAAATGGGTTGCAATTTATTATATATGTGCTATGCACCTCAAAAAATTACATACAGACATGCAATGGTCACCATACGCTACTCCAGATAATTAAGTTTAAACTGAAGACACAAAACACTATAATTCATATCCCCAGAGACTCAAGAAGTTACTGCAATCACACACACACAAAAATGCTGCAAGAGAAGTACCAATAAGAAGAAAGAGCTATGAAGAGAGGCCCCATCGAATGATGGCTGTGCCGAGGCCAAACAAGCAATACGCCAGACTGAAGCAAGTGAGAGGACAGAGGACCAGGAGACAGAAATGTCCAGGACAAAAGAAGGTTTACAGGTTTGATACTATGCTTGAAAATCTGGAAGAAGACAGAGATGCTATGAAAACAGACAATGCAAGAAAAAAAAAAAAGGCCATTATATAAACTCCAGAACAAAAGAAAACCTCTATAAGAAAAAATATATAATAACCTGTATTATATCAACTCTACATATTTGGCCACAACATGCATAGAAAGTTTTGCAAGCCTTTAGTTGACAGAACAATAAATGAAGGCTTATTATCTCAATTTAAAAGATAATATAGGAACAAAAAATAACCCATGATAGAACTACTGGAGAATAGGAGGGTTCAAGTACGAAGGTGGGATCCATGAACTGTTACTTAACTCACAGCACAAAGTCAATAGATAATATCTATAATTGATAAATCATTAAATACCATATTATTTAGAAATATGGAAGCAGCAGAGTAACTGAAACTAGGAGTTAAAAAAATGATTCCCTCTAGGAATTTTAACTATGTGCTTTATTATTTTAATACATTTTTAAAAAATGCATTTTAAAAAAAGGATTGAGAACACTCTGAATCCTGTGATGTCATCACAATGACCAAAAGACACTTGCCTCCACTTTGATGGCGCACCGCCCGATAGCCCGCACAGCCTTGCGAACGAAGTCAACATCCACTTCTGTGGCATATTCCTTTAACTCTGCCAGAACCTGTTAAAAATCCAGGAAGTGGACAATCACTTGAGGATTCTCAAACACCAATTTCATGGCCTAGCTGCTTCTGAAGGCCAGACCTTAAGATCTAAGAGATTTATAAACTTGAAGTCTGACCTGAGCAATGTTGGCTTGGGATGCTAAACGTATCATGATGTCCAATTTCTCTAGTTTAACATAGATGGGATCATTGTACTTCACAAAGAAGACTTTGATTTCCTGCTTCAAGATTTCAGGCCTGTGGTACACAGAGATACATTTGATAAGGAAGATAAGACATGTACTGATACATCCTCCTAAGTCTGTATGAATATCTAATCTTTGCTCCAGCCCCTCCACCCCATCCGCCAAGCCTCACAAACTTCCTTTATACCCCTCTCATCGGTTTCCCATTGGGCAGACCATTTTTAAGGGCTAGAGTACATATTGCTAAGAAGTGCTGGGAGAACAACAATCTGGCTCGAAACGATGGCCTAAGCCATATGGAGCAGGCACTAGCTGGTACACTCCTAGGAGGCCCAGAGAAAACAAACGAAACAGTAGAGCAACACCAAGTGTTTATCAGAGCAACACTCCAAAAGCAGCTGTTAGCCTCCTGACCTGGGCAAGCTGCTCTGCCGTACAACATTTTCATTTCCATATATTAAAAAGAACTTAACACTGGCCCCTGTAATACTGATGTTATCAAGCTTAATTCAAAATCACAAACACTTTAATCACCAATTCACTGTTTCCCAACCTTTTCTGGACAATTAGATTGATATTCCTCAGGGCGACGTACTGCACCTCTGGCTCCCCAGACAGCAAAGTGACAAGTGGAGGGGCCAACTTCTTCAGCAGCATATTGTAGTAGTCAGAGTCCTTGGGTAACAACTCTAGAAACTTCATTAGGACTTTTACCGCTGAAAGCACCACTGCTGAGTTGGCATGAGATAGCCGGGGAGTTACACGCTCACAGATGCTGAGGGCAGAAAAGGAAAATTAACATCTTCAATTATAATTTCTTTGCTCAATCCAACCCATTGTGTATTGTGTCAGAGTCCCATGGCCCAAGTATCAAGAAAATAAAGAATCGGAAAAGTCAAAGCTCCGTGTGTAGACAAAACTGGGATCCTACAATGCCCGCAAACTGCAGACAGAGCAGGGACGTCAGAAGACTTCAGGAAACCAGCAATAAGGGATGCTCAAATTGGAGGGAAACTAGGCAATACCCCCAAACACTTGAGGCTCACACCATTTACCCTCCTGTTTTATAGTTTTCTCTGTCTCCCCATATCACATAAGGGTTCCTTGCCTCACAACCCATTTCTCTTCAACCTACAGGATGTCAAATTAAGTTTTAATAGAAACTTCATAGTGAGAGATACCAACTGGGACTAAAGGTTTCATAAGATGCAGGAGGCGGTGAGTTGAACAGGAAAACCACACAACCCCTTTTCTTCACTATCATAAGGAAATCTCTCAATGTTTTTTTTTTTTTAAAGATTTTATTTATTTATTTGACAGAGATCACACGTAGGCAGAGAGGCAGACCGAGAAAGAGGGGAAAGCAGGCTCCCTACTAGGCAGAGAGCCCGATGCGGGGTTCGATCCCAGGACGCTGAGATCATGATCTGAGCCAAAGGCAAAGGCTTTAACTCACTGAGCCACCCAGGTGCCCCTCTCAAAGGGTTTTTAAGTAACAGAACAATAGATACAGAACTGCAATATTCTCCCAAACCCTTCCCCCGTTCTCCAGACCCCTGCTACGTACACTTAAAGGATTCACTAAATCTTGAGTATGTAATTATCTTTTGAGGGTTCTTCAGAAATTAATCTAATTTTGATAGCTCTTGGGCAACATGAGAGGTTAGGTGATTATTCAGCTAAGGATTCAAGATAAGTAAGCGGAGTTTCTCTCCCTTCCTCCAGTATCTAATTGGCTGACTCCCTGACCTCTCTCACATCTTTTTACAAATGCTACCTTCTCAGCAAGGCCTTCCCCAGCCTTTTACAAAATATAACTCTTTATCCCCAAATGTCCAGTATTGCTTAGATCTCCTCCCTACTTTATCTTTCCCGTTAGTGCGTATCATCTTCTGACATGTTATATATTGTATTATGTAAACCTCTGCCCCATCCCTCAGAATGAGTGTTCCATGAGGGCTGCGATTCTGTCGACAGTATCCTCAGGGCCTAGAACAATGCCTGGCATGCAGCACAGACACAGACTCAAAAAATATTTGCTAAGTGAATGCACAAATAGTGTGAGATGTCAATGACCAATAAAAAATAACATTCTATATAAAGTTCTCTCCATAAGATACTTGTACTTTTTTTAAAGATACTTGTACTTTTGATAATGGAAAGGATCAAAGTGAGCTTTACTTAGGTCCAGAGGGAACCATTTCCCAGCCAAGTGAAGAGAACTTATGTTATGGTACCTTGAGCTTCAGCCAGGCAATGAAGGTTCTTACCTACCGTAATTAAAATATGTCAACTTTAATGAAGAGCCAACATTTCTTCCAAAGTACTTTTCCTACTACAGTGCCTATATATACAGAACACTCAATAAAAATTGGTGGTAATCCTAACTCTGTAAACTAAAATGTGTGTAGGTGCATATGAAATTTAATAGTCAATTTGTGATGGTCAAAGTATTAACAGTGAACTTGGTAAAGGGCTGAGCAGAACAATCCAGGTGCACCTTCCAAAATCTTTTCCAAATTCAGAATGACATGATTTCTGTATATAACGAAAGACACCATATGCTTTGTAGGCTTCAATACATTTTCTCCACTACTGAATTATAGGTATAGTTCAGTTCAGTAACTAGGATCATCACTTACTACGTACAAAACAGGATGAAAAGTTTGCTGCTATGATGAGACACTCAAAAACCCATGTGTGCCAAATGGCCAGAAACTGCAGTATGGGAGATGTGAGACCACGATGAGGGAGACTTTAGCAGAAGGTAACTGCAGTATTCAAACAAGAAATAAAAAACACACATCTTTTAGGAAGAGCTATTTTTGCCTGGTTCACTCCACCACCTAAAATGTTCCTAAATCCAGTGAGAAAATACCACAGGGATAGCAATATCCACCCCATAAGCCACTGATCTTTGCCAACATAAGACACCCTTATTCTAATACAGACAGTAGAACTTACTCAAACAGGCAAGTCTCCCAGATACTCTCCAGGAAAACAGAACTGACCTCTGAGCCTCCCGGTCATCTTTAGGGTTGTAATTAGATAGGCAGTCCAAGATGAAAATCTGGCCCCATTCAGTGCACTCATTCAGGGCTGTCAGCAGCTTGTTAATGTTCTGTGGGTTCAGATCGAGTAGGTTGCTGTTTGGGTGAGATTCACTGATTTCAGATAATGCTGCTACAGCATTAGCCACCACCTGGAAAGAAACAGATATGACCTTGATTTACCAAGAACAGTACAAATATAAACAAATACTTAATCTTCTCTGGATCACTTCATTGATCTCAACTCCTAACTATTCCTGAACATTTCACCTAGTCAGCTAGAAACATAAACTGCTTTCAAAGCATGTATTAAATCATCAATGATGGCATATATAGCTTCCTGGTGGTCAGGAGCCCAGAATTAAAACAATTCATTTATTTGCAGATAGTCACACATAATTTGCTATTAAAACATTAATATTATATTAATTTAATAATTGTAATCAATAATCTAATATTTTAATAATCTAATAATTTTTTCAAAGCAAAACAAATGTATTCCTATGTTACTTTTTTTATTTTTTTAAAGATTTTATTTATTAATTTGACAGAGAGAGATCACAAGTAGGCAGAGCAGTAGACAGAGAGAGAGGGGGAAGCAGGCTCCCCACTGAGCAGAGAGCCCGATGCAGGGCTCAATCCCAGGACCCTGGGATCACGACCCGAGCAGAAGGCAGAGGCTTTAACCCACTGAGCCACCCAGGCACCCCTGTATTTATATTTTTTAAAATTTAATTTTATTTTTTCAGTGTTCCAAGATTCATTTTTTATGCACTACACCCAGTACTCCATGCAATATGTGCCCTCCTTAATACCTACCACTAGGCCCTCCCACCCCCTCACCTCACTCCTCTCCAAAACCCTGTTTGTTTCTCAGGGTCCACAGTCTCTCGTGGTTTGTCTCCCCTTCCGATTTCCCCCAACTCCTTTCTCCTCTCCTTCACCCAATGTCTTCCAAAATTATTAAAATTTAATTGTTTTAAATTAATAAATAATTTTATAATTTTTATCTTTAGAATCAAGACAGATGAACAGTTTTAAGATACATGAAGTTTAAACATGTACATCAGGCAGGCAAAGGACTGCAAATTCTAGAGCTATATGGGTATGCTTGTTTTGGGGGGGTGATGCTGTCAATCATGTCATGAGTCTCACAGTAAGAAAATGTGAGCTTGAAACCTTGACATCCTGGGAGATGTTCCTTATCTGAAACCTGGAGATAATTTAATCCACCTCACAGATTAGTTGTAGTTTAAGGATCAAATCAGATGACACATGTATAAGTGCTTTCTATAAAGCCCTAGGCAAATTTTAGGTGGTACTATTACATAACTCATCAAGACTAAGTTGCACAGTTTTTCACATTAACATCTCTGAAACCAAGATGCATTTTATAACCAAAGGCATTGTCAGTTGGGGGTGCCTGGATGGCGCAGTCAGTTAAGTATCCAACTCTTGGTTTTTGTCTCAGGTGGTCATCTCAAGATCATGAGATTGAGTCTATGTGGGGCACCACACTCAGAGCAGAGTCTGCTTAAGGCTCTCTTTTCTGGGGCGCCTGGGTGGCTCAGTGGATTAAGCCACTGCCTTCGGCTCGGGTCATGGTCTCAGGGTCCTGAGATTGAGCCCCGCGTCGGGCTCTCTGCTCCACGGGGAGCCTGCTTCCTCCTCTCTCTCTGCCTGCCTCTCTGCCTACTTATGATCTCTGTCTGTCAAATAAAAAAAAAAAAAAAAAAAAAAAAAAAAAAGACTCTCTTTTCCCTCTCCCTCGGCCCCTCCCCCACCTCATGCCCATATGTGCACTCTCTCAAATAAATAAATATTAAAGAAAAAGGTATGTCAGTTTAAAAAGAAGCACGTTTCTTTCCAAGTAATACAGAAAATAATAAGGCATCTTATAATCAATGCCATCTCAGAATCAATGAAATACCGCAAATATAACCTTTCAGGCAGTATAATATATGAAAAACTGCTACCAACTATAAGAAAGTAAACTTATGGGGCACCTGGGTGGCTCAGTCAGTTAAGCAACTGATTCTTGATTTCAGTTCAGGGCATGATCTCAGGGTTGTGGGATCAAGCTTTGTGTAGCACGCCACACCAAGCATGGAGCCTGCTTAAGATTCTCTCTTCCCCCTCCCATCCTTACCCTGCTCACGTGTGTCAGCACTCACTCAAAAAAAAAAAAAGTAGTACAATTGCATCCTGACTTACAGATCTGGCAATCCACATTAGTTACGAGAAAAAAAGTGAACACTCTTTATGAAAATTATATAGAGTATTTCTGATATAACTAATACATTTACAGTCAATGATGTTTAATTTAAAACTTGCGAGAACACCCAAAACACACACACACACACAAAACTATACTATGGTCTATACAATTGAATTTAAAGCCATATTTTTTTAAAGTATTCTCTATGCCCAATGTTGGGCTCGAACTCAACCCCAAGAACAAGAATCACATGCTCTACCGATTGAGCCAGCCACGCACCCTGAAAACCGTATTTTGCAGTGAAGCTCCAGATGTTACTAAAGACTGGCAAGGTAATGTTAACTATCAATGAGATGTGATAAGAGATAGCAGCTTCAGTAATTACACACATTAAAATGTTCTCAAAAACGTCAACTCAGTCTTGGTTTTTACTAAAGTGCCTTCTTAAAAGCTTGAGAAACTAAGAGTTGTGTAATTATTCTTTTGCCAACAAGTGAAGAAACATAACAGCCACAATTCAACTACTGATTTCAGTAGCCAGCTTATCTTAGTCTGCAGATTATCCCAAAAGATAAATGTCTAGAGAATATGATTTTTTAATCATATAATACACTTATGACATAAAAGGTATATGTCAGGAGCGCCTGGGTAGCTCAGTCAGTTAAGCGACCAACTCCTGGTTTCAGCTCAGGTCATGATCTCAGGGTCATGATCTCTGCTCAAGTGGGATCAAGCCCTGAGTCAGGTTCCTTGCTCCATGCAGAGTCGGCTTGGGATTCTCTCTCTCCTTCTTCCTCTGCCCCTCTCCCCGCTCCCATGCACAGGCTCTCTCTCTCTCTCTAATAAATTAATAAATTTTTTAAAAAAGTATGATGGTACAAATTGAATCATCTTCAGCTACAATTTAGTGACCATAAAATTCCAAGATGAAAAATCAAAGGCTCCCTTGTAAGTATGATTATACTATGATATGATTTTACTGTTATTGAGAAAAATCAGGAAGAGGGGAGCCTGGGTGGCTCAGTGGGCTAAGCCTCTGCCTCCTGCTCAGGTCATGGTCTCAGGGTCCTGGATCGAGCCCCACACTGTGGTCTCTGCTCAGCGGGGAGCCTGCTTCCCCACACCCCATGCCTAATTGTGATCTCTGTCAAATAAATAAATAAAATCTTAAAAAAAAGAAAAGAAAAAGAAAAATTATCTAGTCCACCTTCCACATGGTAGCATGTGTAAAGAAAGCTCTTTTCTAACTTCATTTTTTAAAAAAGATTTTATTTATTTATTGATAGAGAGAGACAGACAGAGATCACAAGTAAGCAGAGAGGCAGGCAGAGCGGGCGGGGGAGGGGGGGAAGCAGGCTCCCTACTGAGCAGAGAGCCCGATGCGGGGCTCAATCCCAGGACCCTGAGACCATGACCTGAGCCGAAGGCAGAGGCTTAACCCACTGAGCCACACAGGCGCCCCTCTAACTTCATTTTTGTTTGCTATCATCAAGCATGGGATTCAGTGACAAACAAAAGTCATAAAGACTGAAATACTAATCCCCTCCATCATCTCAGGTGCTTTACATGCAGGAAAAAGACATTTCCCATGTACTATACACTTGATAGACCTGATTATGGATAAAGGATCAAAATGTCGTATCAGAAGACCAGATGCCCGTTTTCAACAATTACTGCCAACAGATGCCCAATCTTAGTTACTGGCTGTCCAAGAATAAAGTGTCCTACCACAACTTACCATTTCTGCCAGTTAAATCATTTTGATGTTAAAAAAGATTACATGTTAAACATGAAGTCTGTTAATAGGAAATGTAGAAAAAGAAAAGGTCAGAACTGAGGGAATTTTAAAAAGCAATGTGGAGGAAAGAGAACAGAAGGATGCTGAACAGAATGAACAATTAGAATTCCTCTGTCATTATCATAGGCAATTAGAAATTAAACCAAGTGTATAATGTGGCTAATGAAGTATATGTTCTGGTGGCAAAATAGGCAATTTCCACTCATTATCACATTAAAACAAAAAAGGAAATAGAGAAAAGTAAATCTAATTAAAAGATCCAGAGAGACCAGATTATAGGATTATGTTTAGAAAAGCCAGCACTGAGAAAAGAGATTACTGCCAAACAGTTCCTGAGCCAACGGCCAACTAGAGAAAAATCATCCCCAATAACAAAATTCTGTTCCTCTAAAACTTCAAGTTCCTTCTGTTCTACCTTTCCACTTTTATCTCCTAATCCTCACAGGCTGTTATGATTTCAGATACATACGAAGGTGAGCCCATAGGGATTGCTTAGTGTTCTCCTGGTCTCACCCTAATGGAAACTTAAAATAAGCTAGTCACACTGAATGTAAAGTACAGAGAGAAAAAAGACACTTTAAGACAGCAACTGGGTGGTTAGGATATATAGGACAGCTCACCTGTCAACGTTTATGCTGTTTCTTTGGAATTTTGTATTATGTACATAGCACATACATTGTCTATTTCTAAAAATAAACTTTAAAAATAATAGATTGAAACTTAAAATTTACTACTTCTTTCCAGAAAGATTACTCCAAACAGTAATTCAACATCACAAAGGACAAATCTAACCCCTGCAGTCACTGCCTTGATATACCCTGTACTAAAAAGGTTATGTTTCTTTCACTTGGACCATCACTCTGAATCTGAACTAAGACTCACATGCATAACATTTCTCCCCTAGAAAACTGGCATTTCTCTTAGGATAAAACACTGCCAGAAAGAGAACAAGAGCCTTTTCACTATAATCTCAAAAAAACCTACAGTTCTCAATAAAGTGTCTTTTTTTTCTTTATATTTTATTTTTGAGTAATCTCTACAGCCTACATGGGGCTCGAACTCACAACCCTAAGATCCAGTGTAGCATGTTCCACCGACTAAGCCAGTCAGGAACCCCAGAAAGGAGTTTCTAAATAAGTTTTCCTTAAAAATGGATTTATGAATAGGGTTTCTAAAATTAGTTTTCTCAACTAATAAATTAGTTGATGTATAAAAAGTTGGCATCTAGGTTACAAAGGAAAACATATATACCATTAAAAAATTTTTTTTTAATTCATCTTGTCTCCCAATTATGGTGTATCTTAGGAAGACTCCAACTAAACATTCCCTCCCTACCCCACCACTGTAGACCTAATCTGTATACTTTATACTTTTTTACAGAAGCATCTATGCACATACTTAGGTACAAAAGCATACATATATAGATGCATATAAAATCACATTCCCTACTAGACAAATCTTTCTCTGCTTTATTATTTTTTTTTTAAAGATTTTATTTATTCATTTGACAGACAGAGATCACAAGTAGGAGAGAGGCAGGCAGAGAGAGAGGAGGAAGCAGGCTTCCCGCTGAGCAGAGGGCCCGATTCGGGGCTCAATCCCAGGACCCCGGGATCATGACCTGAGCCAAAGGCAGAGGCTTTAACCCACTGAGCCACCCAGGCACCCCCTTTCTCTGCTTTAACTACAGACTTCTCTTCAATGTGATCGTTCCTTATGGACCCTTGGAGTCTGCTTAGTTTTTTGTTTTTTTTTTTTAAACATAAACAATTTGTGGTTTACTTTCTAGTATACCTAACAGAGAAGGCTGTACAAAGAGATAAAAGGCTTAAACATATTGAACACTTACTATGCACCATTAACTCCAACAGCAACTGAGATTGTTGCTATCAAAATCCACCTATTACAGATAAGGAAACAAGTTTCTTTCCTTTTTTTTTTTTTTAAGATTTATTTATTTAATTGAGAGAGGCATGCTCGCATAAGCAGAGGGAGGAGAGGATCTCAAGCAGACTCCCTGCTGAGTGCAGAGGCCAATGCAGGACTCAATCCCAGGATCCCGAGATCATGACCTGAGCCAAAATCAAGAGCCAGATGCTTAACCTACTGAGCCACCCAGTCACCCCAAGGAAACAGACTTTAAATATGAGTTTATGAATCAGTTTAGAGAAGTTAGTGACTTGCTTAGTAAACAGCTAGAAAGGGATAATGCTTGAATATGAACTCCAGGTTTGAGTCTGATTCCAGTTTCTGAGTACTAATCACTCTGCCTCTAGCATAAATGCCAAGAGCCAAGTGGCAGGAGCTGTGAACTTCAGCTGGGGAAAAAGGGAAAGAAAAATCAAGAGATGGGGGAGGATAATATAATCAAAACACCATTTCCAGGCAAAGGTGACATGCAGATTTATACAAGGAGAAAAATGTAATCTTCTATTTTATATATATTTCAGAGATAATTACCTCCTGACTGCACTTAAAGAGGCAAAATTTACTATCCAGCTATAAAATCTGATTTATAAGCTACCCCTATCTGATATGTACCAATTGAGAGGACATAAATTTCACCTCACTTTTTTTTTTTTATTTATTTTTTTTTTTTTATTTATTTGTCAGAGAGAGAGAACGAGCACAGGCAGACAGAGAGGCAGGCAGAGGCAGAGGGAGAAGCAGGCTCCCTGCCGAGCAAGGAGCCCGATGTGGGACTCGATCCCAGGACGCTGGGATCATGACCTGAGCCGAAGGCAGCCGCTTAACCAACTGAGCCACCCAGGTGTCCCTTCACCTCACTTTTTAAAAAGAGGAGCAAGCTAGAGCTGTGGATATGGTTAAAAATGATCCTGTAAAAAAGAACTCTAGAAGGGAAATGTAGGTCTACAGAAGGACTGGAGTGTCACAGACAGAAGCTCCTTTATGAGAAATCTCCCACCTATGCCCCAGTCCCTTCGAATGACTTTCATTCTGCGCCTTCATTTCCATACCCTCAGAACCCAAGACAGAGATCACTTTCCAGTATAGTGACTTCCTCCCACTAACAAATTACTACTTAGGGGCGCCTGGGTGGCTCAGTGGGTTAAAGCCTCTGCCCTCAGCTCAGGTCGTGATCCCAGGGTCCTGGGATCAAGCCCCACATTGGGCTCTCTGCTCAGCGGAAGAGCCTGCTTTCCCCTCTCTCTCTGCCTGCCTCTCTGCCCACTGGTGATCTCTGTCAAATAAATACATTAAAAAAACAAAAACAAAAACAAATTACTACTTAAAGAACTTTCATTTCCAGCAATGACCTTCAAGGTTACATACTCTTAACAGATTTCTACTTCAGTTTTCTTGTTCCATTTACAATCCATTGGGCTGATACCTTAAAGACTTAATTAAATCAAGTGAAAGCAGAATAATTGACCGAAACTATTATGCCGAAATATACAGGTGGTATTTATTTTTATCTTCTTAAAAATCAGCAAACACAGGACGCCTGGGTGGCTCAGTGGGTTAAAGCCTCTGCCTTTGGCTCGGGTCATGATCTCAGGGTCCTAGGATCGAGCCCCTGCTGGGGCTCTCTGCTCGGCGGGGAGCCTGCTTCCCTTCCTCTCTCTCTGCCTGCTTGTGATCTCTGTCAAATAAATAAATATAATCTTTAAAAAAAATCAGTAACACTAGGACTCTCGCTTTCTATTTCACAGAGCTGCCCCAAATGAGGTGTTAAAGCACAGGGCAATGTTTACTTGTTCTAAGCATGTTCCCGTCATTATCGGCTCCTTAAGGACACAATGACTATGTGGTACCAGTTAATTTTCTTCCCCTCAAATAAGTAAAACAGAGCTCCTACTTCAATCCAGCACACATCCAGAATGCCAGCAGATAATATGCCAACTATATTACATTCTATAATGTGCCATCATTTACCCTCACCTTCCCAGGAATAAGGAAGTTGAGTCAACACAGCTCATTATGACAAGAAGGTCTGCATACATGGTAAGATTTACAAATAAGACTCAGTAAAATTCATTACTTAGGGTGGCTTAAGATATGGTCTGACAAAATGCAAATATTCTCAAAACCAAAACACTACAAGTAGGTATCTACAAGTACACAAAAGGCATTCCTAACAACCAGAGTTACTTCGTCCACAAACCCTAAAATTACACCAGAACAAAGTGCAACAGGAACAAAACAAAAAAATTTATTATCACACCACTATTATGTTCCTTTTGAGAGCAAAGTAATCCCTGCCACATTAAGAGTCTTGAGATCATCTTAAAGGGTACACTAAGAAAGGAATGTGCTGTGATCTTTTGGGGCACTATGTACAACAGATTCAGTTTTCCAGAAGCTGCTGACGAAAACTGCTTTAAAGTTTTATCCTTGAGGGGGCACCTGGGTGGCTCAGTTGGTTAAGTGTCTGCCTTCAGCTCAGGTCATGATCCCAAGGTCCTGGGATTGAGCCGTGCATCAGACTCCCTGCTCAGCCAGCAGCCTACTTCTCCTTCTCCCCTTGCCATTCCCCCTGCTTTTGCTGTCAAATAAATGAATAAAATCTTAAAAAAAAAAAAAAAAGCATATCTTTGAATAATTACCTTTTAAAAGTAACTCTGCAATGCTGTAGTCAGTAACACTATAAATACACCTAGGTTCATTTGTGGGTAAGCTGACCTAGGAATTACCCTAAAAGACAATGTCGGGCTTTAAATAACACATACAAGAAAATTAAATCTTTTTTTTTTTTTAAAGATTTTATTTATTCATTTGACAGACAAGAGATCACAAGTAGACAGAGAAGCAGGCAGAGAGAGAGCAGGAAGAAGGCTCCCTGCTGAGCAGAGAGCTTGATGTGGGGCTCAATCCCAGGACCCTGGGATCACGACCTGAGCTGAAGGCAGAGGCTTTAACACACTGAACCACCCAGGTGCCCCGACAATTAAATCTTTTAAAAATAAATTTGCAATTGAAAGATTAACCCTTCTAAAATTATTAATATCCAACTCCACAATTACTATACAATATAGACCATAAGTGTTAACTTATGAAGGCCTTTCTCTATACCAGGTTTAAGATTAAGTGCTTTGCAAGCCCTCTATCCTTCAATGATCACAACGATCCTATGATAGAAGTATTATTACCTCCACTTTGTATATTAGGATAAGAAGTTTAGGGAGCTAAGAAATGACAGAACCAGGACATAAACCCAAGTGTTTTGGCTCCAGAGCTTGAGTTTTAACCACTATGCTATACAGTAGTGGGCATGGGGGAGTAACATTTTATAATTACAAAGCAGTTTTTTGTTTTTGAGATACTTTCATACAGTGTGAGTCAACTCTTTATAAAAAGAAGTAATTAAATGCAATTTGGTATTTTGGACTGAATCCTAGAATAGCAAAAGGACATTTGTGTTGAAACAGGTGAAATTCAAACAAAATCTGTACTTTAGTTAATAATAATGTACCAATGCTAATTTCTTAGTTTTTGACAAATGTGCCATGATTACATAAGATGTTAACATTAAGTGACATTGAGTGAAGACTATATGAGAACCTTCTGTGCTATCTTTGCAACTTTTCTATAAATCTAGAAATATTCCTCCCAAATGAGATTAAAAAAAAAAAACCTGTAAGTTGATAATTGGTAAAATAAAAACTGATAGTGAATTTTTTAAAAGAAGTGAAAATCACATAAAGATTTCCAGAGTTTATTACAAAGGAAAACAAAGACATCTGCTTCTCCAGTAAGCAGAGACAGAAGAATTCAGATCAACCAGTGGGAAATTCAAGAGCTGGGCAGTCAGCTTTATATCAAAGCAGCCCTCAACAATTCTACTACTTACTCCAACTCTGCAGAAATTAACGGTGGATCCTCTTTTAGTATCAAATATAACATTACTCACTTGGGGGAACCCAGACAGACTGAATATATTACCTCCCACATTACTGTTATTAAGTGCCTACCACAAACTGACACTCTCACACATGCCTAAAATTCTACCAGCTCTAGAACTCCTTTATGGACTTCTGGCATGAAGAGCATTATCCATTTCAAATTTCACTTATGTATGAAATTCTACTTTAAAACTCTCCTACTTATTAGTATACATTTAGGGATAAGAGAAATCATACAAAGTACTAAATTAAATGAAGTCATTGTGTTTTTCTATGTGTTCTAGACCTATCTTTAAGAGAAAATTTAACATAGCCCACAATGACATCATTTATACTGATAAAAATCCTTGCATTCACAAAACGATCTAGAGACTTAAGTTTTTCAATATGTATCATCTTAGACTGACAACAAACCACAACACAACTTTCTAAGGCCTAAATAAAAACTATAATGATCAGAAAGTACCCAGTGTTAACTCTGTTCCTCAGAAGCCACAGTTTATTAAGCACTTACCAAATATCAGACATTAAATTTTTAAATTACTCTTCATATTCGAAATAATCAAGTAAAATAGGCATTATCACACTCATTTTACAGATGAGGAAACGGAAGCTCATTTTAAATAACTTGCTCAAGACAACGTTTTTAGTGAGCAGCCACACCAGGACTCAAAACAGCAGCCACTCTGGCCCTGACGGTCATATACTATCTCCATAAACCAAGTTTTTGCAATTTAGCACTACTGGATATGGGGATGGAAACTGTTTGCTGTAAGGGGCTGTCCGATACATTACAGGATGTTTAAATTATCTCTGGACTCTACCTACTAGATGCCAGTAACACTCTGCCATTAGTTTAACAATCAAAAGTTCCCACATATTGTCGAATGTCTCCTGGGGAGCAAAACCGCCCCCTTGAGAACAGATGTCATGATACCCTGCTGCTTCTACATGCTGGTGTTGGGGATGGTCACCAAAAAGATGTGACTGCCAACTGACCTGTGAGCTGGAACCCGGCCCTTGCCTTGGAGGCTTCTCATCCTACACCTGTCCTTGGAACGGGGGTTCTGCTTGTCTTACACCTGCATGGTATACGTGACTGAACCCAGTTAAGGCCTCTCTGATAAACTTTTAAGATTTGGCAGGCAGGTGTGAGGATCCATGCTGTCTTGCTGCTGCCCAAGGCAAGCCCTGTATGTCAGCTCTCTTTGCTTATTAGAATGGCCACCTACCAACCTGGAGTAGCCTGCCTCTTTCTTTGGTCTCTCTCTGCCCTCCACTTAAAGGGAGCTGGTTTGAGATTACACCACAGAAGCTTCCAGAAAAATGTGTAAGCCTGATGATTCACAGACCTGTACCCTTGGGGCAAATAATACATTATATGTTAATAAAAGTAATTAAAAATAAATAAATAAAAGGGAGAAAACTGAAAGAAAAAAGAAAAAAAGAAGCTTCCAGGAGGTTTATAAACCAACAGCTGGCTAGCACACAGTTAAAGGATATAGTTTTTCCGAGAAGAGGTTACTTTTCATAAAACAGCTTTCTAGAGTAAGTTCTAATCAAAAGAAGCTGGTGGTTTTAGCTAGAACCTTTGCTAAAGGCTATCGCAGATCAAGCTGAGGCAATTCCGAGAACATACTACTTGTCCAGAACACTCAGCAAACAGAAACAGGTTTTTTACTTATTATTTTGAACTTGGCAGACAGATGCAGAGCAGTGCAAGAGGGCTTCCTGGAGGTAGCTCTCAGAGTGATGGAAGCAAACCTGAGAAGGCTCGGAAGACAGAGATCAAAGGTGCAAGTCCCTAAACCAAAGGGAAGGACTCAGGAGAACAGAGTTCACAAACAAAAGCAAACACTACTCAGTGGAGGCTGTTGAGAGAGTCTCTGGAGTGGCTGACTCTGGCATGCACTTGTTAATAGAAGTCAGAATACCTAAAGCCTCAGAGGGGAGGAAAACACAGTAAGGAGGGTAAATCCTAATATGTGGGCAAAAAGCTACAGAAGAGTTACTGTTGCTCAAAAGCATTTTTTTTTCTTGTAAGTATACACTTAGTGGAAAATTTAACAATTCTGACAACGGGGAAGAAATCACAGGAGCTCTTTTCCTGTAGCTCCAAAGTGGTTCCTCATTCTGGATACAGGTTTACTTTCAAAATAACGAATAATAAAATCCATATCTGAAAATAAGTTTGGCTCTAATCTCTCAGAAAAGATTGTACTATATGAGTTTTGCACAGCTATCAAAGTAATCAGGACATTTTAATTTAATATTGTAGCAATAATGTTAACCTTTGCCTGATGTCTACTTCATCATTACAGGTGCAGCACCAATCACTCTTGTGAGCTCCCTTAAGCCAAGTACTTGAATATGTGCTTTTTTATGCAAAAGCTCAAGAAATACTCCTGATACCTGCCTAGGATGGTTCCACTCATTCAACAGAAAAGGAAACAACTCAGGGAAGTTGAGCTAGAATTTAACAAAGAATTTTTTTTTTACTTTCAAGTCTATCTTTTCTCTTTCAAATAGTATTTCAATGAAAGATTGCTCTAACTGGTATAAATGGCTTAACTGCAGGAAAATGAGGCATGATCCGCTCCCCTCCATCCCCCAGAAAGGGAATGAAAACATATTAAAGTTCTCCTACTTGCCGCAAGGTAGACTACACTCAGGAATCAGCCTGGAGATCCACAAAAGCCCCAAAGTATTCAGATCCTGATCAATATTTTCCTCTCGGATTTCAAAGTCACTTCTGAAAGTGTTCGGGTGCTCTCACATCTAGGATGTCCTTCTGAAGTGAGCTATAAGAAAATTACTAAGGCAGAACCCCCAGAAACATTTGCTTTGCAAGAGATTCTAATATTTGCTGTTGCAGTGCTGCCACCATGTGGAACAACTTCTGAGAAAGTGGAACAAAATTACTCTTCAGGAGCAGTAAAAGAGGACTCCTACCCATCATCAGAGTAAGAGCACTGAGAGGATTTCCACAGTAAAACAGATTAAAGGCCTTCATATGTTCAAAATTTTCACCATTCTGAGAAAATAAAACAGTTCTAAATGTGTATGTGTGAATATACACACTTAAATTCTATCATATGCATACATCCATGAAGGCAATGACCAATAACGGACACTGGGACTCAGAACTAGAGTAGAATCCTGGCTATGTTACCACTAGCTGTCTGACTTTAGGAAAACCTTGATTTCTAATATGGAATAACCTCTACTTCACTAGCAGGATATGAGAACTAAGTAATATAACTGAAAGCATTTATCTGGTATAGAATGCAATCAAATTTAAATTCCCTTTTTCCTATGACACATGGTCATCATAAGCCGTAGGAACTTCTTGGGTGTTTGAGCTACTACATGCATTTACATGCATGCACTCCTCTGTTCCCTATCAATAGTATTTGACTCAGATGACAAAAAAGTAAAATCAGTGGCTTAAATGTTAGTTCTAACACTTTTAGGTAAAAAGCAGGACATCCAGTTTGAGATGAAAAGTATGGGTTCAAGATTAAAAACAGGCATGTACGTCTGTTGACTATCTTAATCCAAGCTTTTCAGTTCTTCATTAAAACAAGCATGAAGAGTTCAAAAAATGATCTGAATATAAGGCCAGGATAGGAGTAGGGCAAGCATGGCACACCCCACTTTCAGGCTTGTGCGGGTACAGACTGACACCTGAATGTGAGTACCACCTTAAATTTTGCACCCTGTATGCCTTGCTAGCACTCAACTGAACAGTATCACGGAAAAGTTCTACTGAGAAATCTGACAAGAATCACAAAGATTTTCTATTTAGAGGGCAATAGGTCCAACAATAATGCTGATACCTGCTCTAAGAAAATTGGCAATAGGGGTGCCTGGGTGACTCAGTGGGTTAAAGCCTCTGCCTTTGGCTCAGGTCATGATCCCAGGGTCCTGGGATCGAGCCCCACATCGGGCTCTCTGCTCAGCGGGGAGCCTGCTTCCCCCTCTCTCTCTGCCTACTTGTGATCTCTGTCAAATAAATAAATAATATCTTAAAAAAAAAAAGAAAATTGGCAATAAAGACAGTGAAACAAAAGTCATTCCTTGGGATACCTGGGTAGCTTAGTTGGTTGAGCATCAGCCTTCAGCTCAGGTTGTGATCCCAGAGTCCTGGGATGGAGTCCCACATCGGGCTCCCTGCTCAGTGCGGAGTCTGCTTCTCCCTCTCCCTCTGCCTGCTGCTCCCCCTGCTTGTGCTCACTCTCTCTCTGTCTCTCTCTTTCTCTGACAAATAAATAAATAAAATCTTAATAAAAAAAAAAAAGTCATTCCTGAAACAGTTTCTCAAAATCTACCAAGGAATCTTAAATTTTCTCTAAAAGTTTTCTCAAAGATAACTGAATGTAATATAACATTATAGTGAACATAATGCTCTTAAAATTTCTGGGCACGTGGGTGGCTCAGTGGGTTAAGTCTCTGCCTTTGGCTCGGGTCATGATCTCAGGGTCCTGGGATTGAGTCCCACATGGGGCTCTCTGCTTGGCAGGGAGCCTGCTTCCTCCTCTCTCTCTCTCTCTCTGCCTGCCTCTCTGCCTACTTGTGATCTCTGTCAAATAAATAAATAAAATCTTTAAAAAAAAATTTCTTAACCTGTTTTTACAACAACAAATCAGGAGGTGATTTGGAGGGATTTTCAAAGAGACCCACTGATGTGTTGCCTATTTAAATTCTGTATACATAAGTATGGTGTGGGAGAAAACAGCTAAAAACAAGACTGGCACATGTTGATAATGAGTGAATCTGGTGATGGTAAACGGGTTCATTTTATTTATCTATTGTTTTCATTTAGTCACTCTAACTTTGAATATATTTGAAAATTCCCATAATAAAAAGTATAAATAAATGAATACTTGAGAGTATAGTGGGCTGGACAAAAACCAGTCCCTCCTTCAGAATGAAAACTTAAAATAAGTCAAATTAGGCTTGTTCTAGATCATTCCATCCTCTCAACTGATCTGGATAAAAATCCAAGTGCTTGGGTACAACAAATATAGAACAAAACAAAAAACTCTTTACTTAACCATCAGTTAGCCCCTACCCCTGATCATCTAATTTCATAGGTTCTATTTTGAAGAATTTACGTTGGTATAAAAATGCCTTTTTTCTCCCCAAACTGGAATTACCTATGAGTTAGAACTCATTTTCATCTCACTCCACTCCACACTCTTAGCCCCACTGAGTATTTGAGTGCATGATATCCTGCACCTCTGGAACCCTGAAACTTGGAAGCATGGAGCCCAAACTCTTATCTTCTCATTTGTCCTCAAGTACAAAATTTCAAAGACGGCTGCTCAGGGTAACAGTGACTCAAAAGCAATACCAAACACAACTTGGGACCAGCTAAACATTCTATAAATAGACACTAATGCCTTATAAATTTCTTTCTTTACAGAATTAAAAAAAAAGTGCCACCTGGTCCTACTTGAGGGAAAAAAGGAAAGGTTGAATCTTCTTTTTTTTTTTTTAAGATATTTTATTTATTTATTTGTTCGAGAGAGAGCGAGCACAGGCAGACAGAGAGGCAGGCATAGGCAGAGGGAGAAGCAGGCTCCCTGCCAAGCAAGGAGCCCGATGTGGGACTCGATCCCAGGACACTGGGATCAGGACCTGAGCCTAAGGCAGCCGCTTAACCAACTGAGCCACCCAGGCGTCCCGGAAAGGTTGAATCTTCTAATACTGCTGGTGATACCTTTCAGAAGTTATGGTTTAAGCAGATACACGCCCACACCAACTTCTGTGCCTAGAAGGTAGCTAGAAGATTCCTGATGGTAGTTAGTACCATAACACCTTAAAAAAAAATGTGGCTTGCTTCATCCTTTGACAGTGACACAAAACTTGAAGGCTCATAAACAGAAGCCAAGGCTACTCAAAGAATAAAATGACCCAAATGAAATACCAAAACAGAGATCTGAGCATATGATTCGCAAATGAGAGACAATGTCTATTTCAAGGGCAAATTCCAACTCTATCTCAAAAAGTTCAACAAAGAAAGTATTCAGAGGTGATCCACTGATTAACTCAAAGTTATTCATCTCCAAGTAAATACTGCATTGGGCAAAAAGGCGGAAAATATGGGGGTGCCTGGGTAGCTCAGTGGGTTGAAGCCTCTGCCTTCGGCTCGGGTCGTGATCCCGGGGTCCTGGGATCAAGCCCCGCATGGGGCTCTCTGCTCGGCAGGGAGCCTGCTTCCTCCTCTCTCTCTGCCTGCCTCTCTGCCTGCTTGTGATCTCTGTCAAATAAATAAGCAAAATCTTTAAAAAAAAAAAAAAGGCGGGGGGGAATGGCCATATTCCTCTACCTTCTCAATAATGGTACCTAGTGATCAATCACTCCATTCGAATGAGCTCTAGTTACTAGCAGAGTCAACATACAACTTGGGACTTTCTCCCCTTCATTATAAGGACAAAGTTAAAAATATTAATAAGAGAAATAAAAGGTCCCTAAACTTTAAAGTATTATGTTCTAGCTGCCAAACATTTAGAACATAAGTTGGCAGAAAGAATTCTGTCTTAGAATTTTCCTGTAGAAGATTGCATTACAATAATCACGCAATAAATATAACTTTGTTTCTATTTCTACACTACCAGAGAAGACCAAAAACATCGGAAGAAATAATCTTTTAAAAACTGACATAAATTTAAGGTAAAACCCTCTTTAAAATGATGAAAGAACCAGTTTTTGAGGAAATACAGGTGTAGGTATGATACAGAGATCTACTTTAAGACCCTTGTATTTTAGTACTTGGTTTTCATTTCAGAAAACACCTACTATGTGAGACATAATCTGAGGGACACAGAGAATTCAGGTTTCTCATAGCTAACCTGTTTCAACGCCCCAAAGATTTGTTTTAAACATGCTTTTTAAAGGAACCTATTCTAAGTACTGCTTCTTTATAAAAGCAGAAGCTTATTACCATTGGATTTGAATCTGCTATGAGATCCCGCAGAGAATCCAGAAATCCCTGATCTTCCACCATTTGGGCATTGATATCATGGAGTTTTGCCACACAGACTGCTGCTGTTTTCCGAACATAGGGATCTTCATCCTTCAAGCACTTGCGGAGAGGCTCACAGAGATATTCTGTAATCTTGTCCACCCGGATGCACCCCATGGTCCTGACTGCTAAGGCCCGAATAAGAGGATTGGGATCTTCACAGTCCTTGAAAAAAGAAAAAAAGAAAGAAAGAAAAACAATCATTGACAACTACAGGTGTACACGGTGACTAAACATATACAGTCTTGTTTCTATAAGCCACAAAAAACCACTTCCTTAACGTAAGCTTCCAGTTATATTCTGTATTGTAACACTGATCTCCTATGCTTTTGTTTCCTAAGTACAAATCTTAGTTGCCTATGTAAGAGCTTAGGTTAGGGCGCCTGGGTGGCTCAGTTGGTTAAGCAACTGCCTTCGACTCCGGTCATGATCCTGGAGTCCCAGAATCAAGTCCCACATAGAGCTCCCTGCTCGGCAAGGAGTCTGTTTGTCTCTCTGACCTCTCTCCTCTCATGCTCTCTCTCTTTTTCATCCTCTCTCTCAAATAAACACATAAAATATTAAAAAAAAAAAAAAAAGAGCTTAGGTTAGGAATTCATTTAACTGTTTTACAAACATGATGAAGAAACGCCCAGTAGGATTCAATCTGGGAGTAGGCGGAAGCTTAGTGAGCTGGTATTATCATTCCCGTGGCCATTAGTGGATGTGCCTTAACAAGAGAGAAAAGAAATGAGGAAATGGAAAGATGTGTCCCATCCCAGAGTCAGCCTGTAAACATCAGGCAGAGAGAAAAGAGGGCTGAACTTTCTGGGGCCTAGAGCCAAGAAAGCAAAGGAAAACAGAAACTGGTTTAGGGCTGACCTAAAGTTCATGGAGTTAAGTAGCAGAAAGGGCCCTCTGAAGTACATTCTCTTTTTTTTTAATGAGGGGTTTGGGGTGCCTGGGTGGCTCAGTGGGTTAAAGCCTCTGCCTTCGGCTCAGGTCATGATCCCAGGGTCCTAGGATCAAGCCAAGCATTGCATCGGGCTCTCTGCTCGGTGGGGAGCCTGCTTCCCTTCCTCTCTTTCTGCCTGCCTCTCTGCCAACTTGTGATCTCTGTCTGTCCAATAAATAAACAAAAAAAAATGAGGGGTTTAGTTATTTATTTTAAAATAATCTCCACACCCAACATGGGACTAGAACTCATGACCCCAAAATCAAGAGTCACATGTTCTACCAACTAAGCCAGCCATGTGCTGGAACATTCTCCTTTATTAGCAAATGCTTCCATATACAGTACAAAGAGAATGCTCCTTAAACTGCCTTACATTAAAAAATTTCTTTAAACATTATAAACCTATGTACACGCTAACTTCCAAAAAATGTAAACTAGGGACGCCTGGGTGGCTCAGTTGGTTAAGCAGCTGCCTTCGGCTCAGGTCATGATCCCAGCGTCTTGGGATCGAGTCCCACATCGGGCTCCTTGCTTGGCAGAGAGCCTGCTTCTCCCTCTGCCTCTGCCTGCCACTCTGTCTGCCTGTGCTCGCTCTCTCTCTAACAAATAAATAAATTAAAAAAAAAAAAAAGTAAACTAAATTATCTTTCCAATGATGTAGTCCATCTATGAACCACCAGACAGAAAGGAAGAATGAAATGTCATGTTTTGATTCTGTACTATGTAGCTAAACACAGGAAAAGAACAAAAATTCCAAGAGAAGAAAGCATACTGTTTATTTTTCAAAACAGTCTAATAGAAGCTAATTTTAGAAATGCTGTTTTTGTTTTTTAAAGATTTTATTTATTTGAGAGATCATAAGCAGGTGGGGGGGGAGGGCAGGGTATATTCTCTGCTCAGCAGGGAGCCTGATGCAAGGCTCAATCCCAGGACCCTGAGATCATGACCAAGCCAAAGGCAGAGGCTTAACCCACTGAGCCACACAGGCGCCCCACTGTTTTTGTTTTTTTTAATGGAGACTAAATTTCCGACAGAGAAAAAAACACTAGTTAAAAAAAAGAAAAGATACATATTAATAGGAACCACCCCATTGTTATGTCCATCAAATCTAATGACAGGAAAAATCTGATTGTATATTCAATAATAAGAAATTTTTTAGTGGTCAATTTTTTTAGAATGTGACAATAGTATTGTAGTTATGTTTTATTTTATTTTATTTTTTATTTTTTTAAGATCTTATTTATTTATTTGTTAGAGAGAGAGAGAGCGCGAGCACAGGCAGACAGAGAGGCAGGCAGAGGGAGAAGCAGGCTCCCTGCCGAGCAAGGAGCCCGATGCGGGACTCCATCCCAGGACGCTGGGATCATGACCTGAGCCGAAGGCAGCCGCTTAACCAACTGAGCCACCCAGGCGTCCCTGTAGTTATGTTTTAAAAAGAGATCTTGGGGTGCCTAAGTGGTGTCATCAGTTGTGCATTGGGACTGTTGGTTTCAGCTAAGGTCATGATCTCAGGGTTATGAAATCAAGCCCTAAGTCTGGCTCCGAGCTCAGTGTGGAGTATGCCTAAGACTCTCTGTCCCCCCACCCACTCCTGGACCTGCACTTACACATTCTCTCTCTCTCAAATAAATAAATCTTTAAAAAGAGATCTTATTCTGATGTTTGGGATTTGCTTTAAAATTATCCAGTAAGAGAAGGAATGGGAGTTAGGAGAGCATGTATGGGGAAAGTAAATTAAATAAGACTGGTCTTGGGTTGGTAACTACTGAAACTACAAGATGGGGATTTAGGAATTTATAATACTATTTCCTCTACTTGAATATGTTTGGAAGTTTTCATAATAAAAAAAATTGAGTGTTAAGACCTATTAAGTAAAACAAAACAGAAGTAGTCACTTCTGCAGTTTCCACTACTTCTGATCCATAAGCATAACCTCTCCAAAGATAAAACAGATAAAGCCCAGGTTACTGAAACTGCAATGATACTCCTAACCTTTGTCAGCCTGGCAAGGTAAAATACTAAGGTTTCTTCACCTGGCTTTCTTCTCCATCTGGCAAGGATGCACCAAGACCAGCTAACAGAAGGCTCTCCATATGGTTTGAATTGGATGACGAAAGCTGGCATAAAGAATGCTTAAAAACATGAACACTCCTAGTCACTGCCAGTACTTCTCTAGAGGTCCTCTTTTGGAACAGAGGTGGCTTATTTGCAATGCAGACATCAACTATATCAAGAAACACTTCTGAAAAGGTTACTTGAGGTAGATGAGGCTGGTCTTGAGTTCCTGAAATGTTACCTTCACAAAGCTGTTGACAGCCATGATGGCCATGTCTGGCTGACTCTTGGCGTAGTTCATCAAATAGAGATAAACAAGTTTCTTTAATTCCAGGTTGTCGGTTTGCATACAGTTCACCACATCTGGAAACAGAGAACTGAGAAGACAGGAGAAAAGAGAAAAGGAAAATGAGTAGATGCCGGTGCCAAGCTACTGAATCAAACATGAAGAAATGGCCTCATTTACCCAAAGTGATCTGATGCAAGGAAATACGTCCCCATTGTGGTAACAACTAAGACTGAAATGAATTTCTTTTCTTTTTTTTTTTTTTTTAAAGATTTTATTTGTTTATTTGTCAGAGAGAGAGGGAGAGAGAGCGAACAAGCACAGGCAGACAGAGTGGCAAGCAGAGGGAGAAGCAGGCTCCCTGCCGAGCAAGGAGCCCGATGTGGGACTCGATCCCAGGACCCTGGGATCATGACCTGAGCCGAAGGCAGCCGCTTAACCAACTGAGCCACCCAGGCGTCCCTGAAATGAATTTCTAAAGAAACTATAGTCCTGGTTCCAAGAAAGTCTCTAAAAATAGATTTAAGAAACTTTTCATTATGAAAATTTTCTAACAAACAAAAGTAGACAGAGCAGCATAAGAAACCGAATGTATCCATCACACAGCTGCAAAGAAGCATTAATACACACCCAATCTTGTTTCATACATATCCTCAATCCATTCTCCCTTCCCCCATCCCTATTCCAACTAATTGCTCTGGACTTTTTTTAAGTAGGCTCCACAACCTTCATGGAGCCCAACATGGGGCTTGAACTCACAACCCTGAAATCAATCTGAGCTGAGATCAAGAGCTGGACACTTAACTTGACTGAGCAACCCAGAGCCCCTGCTCTGGATTATTTTTAGCTAAATCCTAAACATTATATAATTTCATACATATTTTAGGGCATATCTTTAGGGATTTTGTTTTAAAAAGCCATAATCTTTATCACACACAAAAATTAACATTAATTCTACATATCAATTCATTGCAGGTTCAAAGCACTATGGTTGCTATACTTTATTTTATTTTATTTATTTATTTGACAGAGAGAGAGAGATCACAGTAGGCAGAGAGGCAGGCAGAGAGGGGAGGGGAGAAGCAGGCTCCCCGCTGAGCAGAGAGCCCGATGCAGAGCTCAATTCCAGGACCCTGAGACCATGACCTGAGCCGAAGGCAGAGGCTTAACCCACTGAGCCACCCAGGCGCCCTGGTTGCTATACTTTTAATGTTCATATTCTTCTATCCTTGGCCAGTGGGGACTTTTATTCAGCTATCTTCTGAGTCCCTGTGATGCAGTCCTGCATTTTTACTAGTTTCCTCACTTTCTGGTAGGACATGATGTTCTACCTGGGATTACTTGATACATTTCTAATCTCACAACTGAAACCAGTCATTTTTCTAAGAAGTCCTTCCTAGAATTTATTTCTTTATTCTTTTTTTTTTTTAAAGATTTTATTTATGTATTTGACAGAGATCACAAGTAGGCAGAGAGGCAGGCGGGGGTGGGGGGGGAAGCAGGCTCCCCACTGAGCAGAGATCCCGATGTGGGGCTCGATCCCAGGACCCTGAGATCAACGACCTGAGTCAAAGGCAGAGGCCTAACCCACTGAGCCACCCAGGTGCCCCTAAAATTTCTTTATTCTTAATGTTACAAACTCAGACAAATGAAAATTTGAGTGTCCTCAAAGAGAAAAGGAGTTTACACCTTTCCCAAGTTCGAGTCATTGCATGATTTACTACTCTCTTACAAAGCCAAAGGAGAGTAGCTTTAGTTTGGAATGGCTCCCAAACCACTAGTTTGGAAGGATAGCTTATTTGATTTTAAAGTATAAGCTGTATTTTTTAAGTACAGGTTAACTATATTTTATGAGAGACTGGTAATTAACCTTAAGGCTTTATCAAAGTACTATATAAATTTTAAATACCTTTTTTAAAAATTAATTTGAGAGAGAGAACATGAGTGGGAGGGGCAGAGAAAGAAGGAGAGAAAATCCCAAGCAGACTCTGTGCTGAGTGCAAAGCCATATATAGGGCTTGATCTCACAACCCTGAGATCATGACCTGAGCTGAAACCAAGAGTCAGATGCTTAAATGACTGTGCCACCCAAGCGCCCCTAAATTTTAAATACTTCTCAACATCTTAGAAGTACAGAAAAAGCAAATGTCAGGACATTTCTACAGGACAGAGAATGACTGAAATAACTAGTCACACAGTATAACTCCTGTACACAAACAATAAACACAAAGTTATTTACAAAAAGGAAGACTGCAAAGTCAAAGCATCCACCTTCTCTCCAATGAACCAGACTTCTGAAAATCATTTAACCTGAATGTACAGACCCAGTGTAGTTTCATGCACAAGTAGATAATCAATAAATGCTAATTAACACTCCCCCCAAATTAATGTTCTTTCCATTTCCTAGAATAATCTCATGGACAAAACAACTGTAAAACTGGTAAATTAATGTGACATATTAACCAACAGTAAATTTAAGATCCTGAGTAATTTAATTCCAACAACCTGCATAAGATCAAGAAGACCTCGATCAAGAACAAGTTCTAAAGGTAAAAACTGGGTGCCTAGGTGGCTCAGTTGGTTAAGTGACTGCCTTCCGCTCAGGTCATGATCCTGGAGTCCTGGGATCGAGTTCCACCCACATCAGGCTCCCTGCTTGGCAGGGAGTCTGCTTCTCCCTGACCCTCCCTCTTCTGTCTCAAATAAATAAATAAAATCTAAAGGTAAAAACTGTTAAGTACCAACTTATAAAGCTAGAAACCTGAACTTTCCAATATGGTAGCCATTAGTCATATGCAGCTACTCACTGGCAATGTGGTTTGTCTGAACTAAGATGTGATGTATATATATAAAACACATATTGGAAGCGCCTGGGTGGCTCAGTCGGTTGGACGTCTGCCTTCAGCTGGGGTCATGATCCCAGGGTCCAGGGATTGAGCCCCGCATCGGGCTGCCTGCTCTGCAAAGAGCCTGCTTCTGCTTGCTGCTCTGCCTACTTGTGCTCTGTCAAACAAATAAAATAAAATCTTAAAGAAAAACAACAAACACACATTGGATCTTCAGACTTAGTATGAAAAATATAATGTGGGGCGCCTGGGTGCCTCAGTCAGCTGAGCATCTCCCTTCAGCTCAGGTCATGATTTCAGGGTCTTGGGATTGAGCCCAGAGTCCCTGCTGAACCGGGAGTCTGCTTCCCCTCTCTCTGCAGCTCTCCCTGCCTGTGGGCTCTCTTGTCAAATAAATAAAATCTTAAAAAAAATAAAAGTATAATGTAAAATACCTCATTAATAATTTTTATATTGATTTCATGATGAAATGGTACTTTGTACTGTGTTAAGTAAAATATATTATTCAAATTAATTTCACCTATATTTTACTTTTTTAATTTGGCTCTCAGAAATTTTAAAATTATATATGCCCCACACTATATTTCTATCAGCACTGAACTTGAAGTTACTTGCAGGGGAGACTAAAATATGATAATCTAAGAATACCTAATCTCTATTTATTCTGCTTCTTTGAGCTATCTAGGCATAGTACAAATTCCATCTCCTCCAAGAAGGGTTCTTCAACTGTTCCTATTTACGTGGATCTCTCTTTTGTAGAATTCTTATTGCCTTTAATATATATATTCTGGTACCTATTACAAAACTATATGTTATTATTCCCTAATTTTTCAAATTCTGGGTCTCTTCAACTAGTTAGTAAGTGCAATAAAGGCTGAGACATCTATTACCCTTTTTAAATTATGACACGTGGAATAGCATGAGCACAAATTATTAGCAATTAACAGATTAACAAGTAGTATTTACCAAGCATACAAAAGGAAACTCAAGAGGTTTAACTTTTCTAGGATACAGAAATAACCTTGGTGAGAACACAAAAGCCCCACTAATGAAGTATGTTGACTTTTACCAGTTCATCAGTACCAATGCTCTCAATCTAGATTTAATCCTTGGCAAAAATAGCCCATCAGTGACTAGATCGATCCTAGACAGGAAAACCACAGCCTGTGCACCAAATACAGCCCACCACTACTTTTGTATGAGCTGTAAGCTAAAAGTGGTTTTCAGATGAACATTTAAAACTGATTTGATGATAGAGAATATTAACTTTGGACCCCAACTGAACAAAATGTTATTCCCTCCCCAAAAGAATTCTGATCTCGCTAGATCTGTGGTACAAAAATGTTACACTTAAGCTTCATCAACAAATTGCTCTCGTTATATAATGACCTATATAATATCTTCAATTTTTTTTTGCCTCTTGGCCTGTTAAGCCTAAAGTATTTACTCTTCTGCCCTCCCAGAAAACATCTGCTAACCTCTGAGAGAGATGGTAACAGAACAGCAAGTTAAGAACCAAATGCTAGGGGCGCCTGGGTGGTTCAGTGGGTTAAGCCTCTGCCTTCAGCTCGGTCATGATCTCAGGGTCCTGGGATCGAGCCCCGCATCGGGCTCTCTGCTCAGCGGAGAGTCTGCTTCCCCCGTCTCTGTCTGCCTGCCTGCTTCTCTGCCTACTTGTGATCTCTGTTAAATAAATAAATAAATAAAATCTTTAAAAAAAAAAACACAACAAAAAACCAAATGCTAACAAACAAAACTCCAATAACAAAAGGCACCTCATAGCAGAAGGACCTGAAGCATAAGAAGATTATCTGAGTCATTAATTGCCACCGTTTCCACCTGGGCCCCTGATCTGGTTAGGGGAACTACTCTCACCCTCCTGTCTCAGGAAACCCTTTACACTTTAAAAATTCTTGAGATCCCCAGAGAGTTTTTGTTCACGTGGGTTATACCTACTGATATTTTACGGTATCAGGAATTAAAACAGAAAGTCTTTAAAACACTGATCCATTTAAAATAATAAATGTATTTCATATTAACAAATATTTTAAAGTAAAAATTCTGTATTTTTTAAAAAATTAAGATGACAGTGTTTTACATTTTGCAAATCTCTTTAATGTCTGGTTTAAGAAAAGACAGCTGCCTGGGATGGAGCCCCACATGGTGGGGGGGGGGGTCTCTGCTCAGCAGGGAGCCTGCTTCTCCCTCTCTCTAAAAAAAAAGAAAAGACAGCTGGATCTTCGTATTCATTCCTGCATTCAGCCTGTTGTAGAATACTGTTTGGATTGAAGAAAAAAAATCATACCATATCTTAATGGAAAAGGGAGCAGTATTTTAACAGCTTTATCAGATTAACTGGATATTCTTTGATTCACTAAAAAGCTAGACAAATGCTTTATCTTCTCCTTTTTTCAGTCTGCAAATGATAGTTCCCGAAAAGTTAGCTGGAGGGGCACCTAGGTGGCTTAATGGATTAAGTGTCTGACTTCTGGTTTCAGCTCAGATCATGACCTTAGGGTCATGGAATCGAGACCCTCATCAGGCTCTGTGCTCAGCAGGGAGTCTGCCTGAGATTCTCTCTCTCTCTCTCTCTCCCTCTGCCCCTTTCCCACTTGTGTGTGTATGCTCTCTCCCTCTCTCTAAAATAAATAAATAAATCTTTTAAAAAAAGGTTAGTTGCAATGAGAAATCTGAAACCATATCGAGTTTAATATTTAATTGCATTAAAATGCATTCATTTATCAATTATTTTGAAGGGATCTTTCACCCACGCATAGTTTTGTGATACATGCAGTGGTCATTTGGGAAATACTGGTTGAGTTATGCAGATTTTCCCAATGACGACAAATTTCATCATATAAATTTGAATGTAAATAATACATTCACTAATTTCATTACAAAGCTCATTAGAAAAGTCTGTAAGTACTGGAAAGCTGTCAAGCTCACGTTGTGAGATACAAGTTTTCCAACAATCTAATTTTTATTTTAAAGCTCAAAATGTATCCAATGTCAAATTTTTTCTCTAGAAGTGACAGGTTCACTTTGTTCATTTTTGATAAAATGTCTCCCAAATACTGAAGTCTAATTAACTATAACCTATCAATCATTTTTTCACTTAAAAATGGGGTTCCCAGGGGCGCCTGGGTAGCTCAGTGGGCGAAAGCCTCTGCCTTCGGCTCAGGTCATGATCTCAGGGTCCTGGGATCGAGCCCCGCATCGGGCTCTTTGTTGGGCGGGGAGCCTGCTTCCTCCTCTCTCTCTCTGCCTGCCTCTCTGCCTACTTGTGACCTCTGTCAAATAAATAAATAAAGTCTTTAAAAAAAAATTAAAAATTAAAAAAAAATGGGGTTCCCAATTCAAACAATAGTACAAGGGTTTTTCTCCAAGTCAACCATCACTTTGCTACGCAGCAGAAGTGCTTTATGCATAACTCCTGCTTTATCAGATAGAATATTAAAATGACCTATACTCAAGATTCAAAGCTTAATAAAATAAATTTTTAATGCTTCACGAAAAACAGTCATAAGTATAACTGCCCATTTCCCCTCCAAGTATACAGTGGTGATGAATACAATAACTAGTGTTACAGTTTGACACTACTACCTTGATTCACACTAAGGTACCTGCAGTGCAAATGTCAGCACAGTAAAAAAGACAAATAATACCTGAGTATTATTATAAGGACAGCTTTGACCTCACAAATCCCCAGAAAGGATCTTATGAATCCTCAGGGGCCTGTGGATAATCTGTACCTACTTCCAAATGGTCTGGCTGAATTACAGGGGGGAAAAAAAAAGACAAAATGGACTTTGTTAACATTGATTTTCATCTTTAATTCAGCAACCGAATCTACAGTTGTAGAGTTAAGGACACTAGCTTGAGCCGATTAAAGAACGTATGAGCTTCTGCTTTTCAGTACACTTTTAGCATCTTCTAGAACTACTTCAACAGAAGACGTGTAACTGGCCAGCTCTCAGGAGGTTTTAGGTTAGATCTCAATGCAACAAAATCAAACTGGTTTCATTCTTCAAAAAAACTTAAGTCACAGAGTTAATGTAAAAGCAAACACTTCCTCATGATCTTTCAATGGGACAAACCCGTTTTTATAGATTCTACAATTACAACAGTTAAACAAAAAGCCGTAGAAGTTGATCTAAAGTGACCAACAGCAGGAGTGATTACCCTTACCTAACGTCCTTTCCCACGGTCATGGCAGCAATCACTTTCTTCACAGCCTCCTTCCTCTTTTCTTTCTTTTCATTGTTGAGTTCAGCCTTTAATTCAAAGATTTCTCCTACAAAAGAAGAGAGCAAACTGGTGAGATCCCAGGACCAGAAAACTAGACCGGAGTAGTACACTCTAATACATACCATGACCACTGACCAGAGGCAGGGCAGCAATTGAAGAAGAGAATTTAAAAACTACAGGACAGGTATAATTCAAATCCACAGATTATTAATTGACCCACTGATAACAATGCCATCTTTGAGACTATGGCCAGAAAAGAAGGTAAAATCCAGATCTCAGGAAGTGTATGGGTGGGGAAAAAACAAATCTCATGATATCCTACTATAATACGAAGAGAATGGTATCTGACTGATGAAGATCTTCCATCAGAATTTCAAGGTCCCAAGGAAAAAATAAATGTGGGCATGAAACAGGTTCACAAATCTGTTTTCAAACCAAAGAGATTCCAGATACCTGCTCAATCACCCACTCTCAACTGTACCGATAAAGAACTGAAGTTCAATGATCAGAGTGAGTTAGTGACAGAGCTGCTCTTAGAACTGTGTCTCCTGACTGCTGAATCGAGAGGTTTCCAAACTTAGTCGCACATTAAATATTACCTGGGAGGTATTTAGATATAACAAGGCTCAGGCTCTATCAGCATATCAAGAAGAACTCTCACATTCATTTTCTTTTAAAGATTTTATTTATTTGACAGAGAGAGACACTATGAGAGAGGGAACACAAGCAGGGAGAGGGTGAGGGAGAAGCAGGCTCCCTGCAGAGCAGGAAGCCCCACACAAGGCTTGATCCCAGGACACTGGTATCATTACCTGAGCCGAAGTCAGACCCTTAACAACTGAACCACACTAGTGCCCCATTCATATTTTTTAAAGTTCCTCCAAGTGATTCTAATGCACAACCAGGGCTGAGAATCCCCGCTCTAATTAGCACTTTAGGCTTCAAGGCCCCATCCTATCCAATTGGTCTAATGGAAATGATAAAATTGAAGCTTCAAGAATGGTACAAGGGTGCCTGGGTGGCTCAGTGGGTTAAAACCTCTGTCTTTGGCTCAAGTCATGGTCCCATGGTCCCAGGGTCCTGGGATCAAGCCCCAAATCGGGCTCTCTGCTCGGTAGGGAGCCTGCCTCCCCCTCTCTGCCTGCCTCTCTGCCTACTTGTGATCTCTGTCAAAAAAATAAAATATTAAAAAATAAAAAAAGAATGGTACAAACCAGAGTCATTTCTAAAGGCACAATCTTGAATGAGTGCTCAGGTCCTGCACTGTGAAATGCCAGGGCTGTCATGGTAATAATCCTCAACTGGTTTTAAAAGAAAAAAGAAAATACACCACTATGTCCGTGAAAAAGCAGTTGGCTACTCCCAGTTCAACCTTCCCTCTATACCCTTCAACTCTTCTACAATACTGCCTCATTTTCTGCCATGTTTATGACTGTGCTTAATGTTCATTTTAACCAGATCTCATTTGCCACTACAGAAACAGTGGGGACAGCAAACTATGTGATCCTCTAAAGCCTTAGGATGGGAAGAATGAAACTGGTAGGAAACACAGAAGCTGAGCACTAAAAAAGCTTGTTAAGTGAATATCCAGTGCCAGCAAGGCAAACAAAGTGACAAAAATTGGTTTTATTTTAATCAACAAATGCAAAAATAGCACAGCCCCAAAAGCTGGCCCCTTTAGAGTCATTCTCCTCTCCACCAAGTCCTCTGCTGCCAAATCCAGCTCTTAGGGTTCCCATCATTTACTTCTAGGAACGGTAAAGGACAAGCAGCAGGGTTTCAGAAGTCTGAACTGTGAAGAGCAGCAGGAGCTGAAGAATCAAAACAGGATGTAACTGAAACTATTCCAATTCTAGCATAAACTTAAAGAATATGTTCCAGTGGCAGTTCTGGTGGGTGTTGCAGGAAGTGAAAGGAACACAGACTATCCATTTTTTAAAATGTGGTATTTACCCAGCCATGAGGCAATCTGTAGGTCTTAACTTTTACAGATCACTGAATTAAAAAAGGTTACCAGGATTCATTACAAGAGAAGGTTTGAAGAGTTAGGTGAGGTGTTTTTTTTTTTAATTAAATATTTATTCATTTATTTAGAGGGAGAGGGAAAGAGGGAGGAAGAGGGAGAAAAATCTCAGACACCCCGCTGAGGGTGGAGCCTGTTGTGGGGCTCTATCCCACGACCCTGAAATCGTGACCTGAGCCAAAACCAAGACTCAGACAGTTAACTAACTGAGCCATCCAGGTGTCCCAAGTTAGGTGAGTTTTTAAATGACATCTTTTTATGTCAATATAGACAATATCTTGGTCATCAAAGCATACAAAATGTTAACAGAATAAATATGTCAGAGCATCAGAAAAAAGCTGAAAATGAGCGACAAGCAGGGTTAATGGTTTTTGTGAAGTGTGAATAATAAAGATAGAGAAGTTGGGTGGGAGTCACGGAGCGCATGAATTCAGACATGGTATCTCATACACACAATTTTATTAAATTCTTCCATTTTTTCCTTCTCCCCTAATCAAATCTACTGAGCACTGCTAGTAGCTAGCAATAGTTCTCAATCTTGGCTGCACATTGGAGAAATATGAGGAGCTTTAAAAAATCTGCCCAGCCAGGCAATATCCCAGACCAATGAAATCAGGGTGTCTCAGGTGAAAGGAACTAGACATTAGTATTGTTTTACATTTCCTTGGGTGATTCCAATGTGTAGGCAAGGTTGAAAGCCCCTGACTAGAAGTTGATACAATTAAGAAACTCACTATGGAGTTTCCATATTGTTACAAAAGAGCTTGTTTACCCTTATATAATTCCAAATGACCAACACAGAACAGATATGCTTATACTTTCTAGAAAATATTTTAGTGCTCTTTGTTCCCTCCAGGACACCAAAGGGTGCCCTCCTCTGTTCTGGGCTTTTTAACATTTTTTTACTAAGAGGTTGAGTAATCTCTACACTCAACGTGGGCTTCAAACTCACCACTCCAAGATCAAGAGTCACATGCTCCACTGACTGAGCCAGCCAGGTTTTTAAAAAATTTAAAAAATCAGTTCAATTTTATAAGTTGCAAGATTTGGGCACCTGTGTGGCTCAGCTGGTTAAGTGTCTGACTCTTGATTTCAGCTCAGGTCATGACCTCAGGGTCCTGGGATCCAGTCCATGTTGAGCTCCACACTTAGTGAGGAGTCTACTTAAGGATTCTCTCCCTCTCTTTTCCTTTGCCCCCCACCAGTCTTTTCTCTCTCAAAAAAACAATAAAAACCTTGAAAAAAATAAAAAGGTTGCAAGATTCCCCAATTGTTAACAGTGTGCCACATTTGCTTGATGATACTTTCTATATATTTCCATGTTTTTTCCTGAATCATATAATAGTAAACGGCAGCCATCATGCCTCTTCAGCTCCAAATAGGCCAGTGTATAATTTCTAACAATGATTATCTTACTAACCATAATGCAATGATCAAAATCAGGAAATTTAACACTGATACATCATCATCATCTAATCTATGGACTTTATTGATAATATCTTTCATAGCAATTTTGCCACTGTCCCCCTCAGGCCAGGATCTAATCTAGGATCATCCAGGATCATATGTTACATTTATTGTCATGCCTCTTTAGTCTTAATCTGAAACAGTTACTCAGCCTTTGTCTTTTAGGATACTGACATTCTTTAAAGGTATAGGCCAGTTATCTGATAGAATGCCCTCAGCTTGAGCTTATCACAGATGTTCCTTCATGATTACTCTGAGGTTATGCATTTTGACAGGCATAATTCTTAGGGAATGTTATATTCTTCTCAATGCATGACATCAAGAGACAAATAATGTTAATGTGTCCCATTAATGGTGATGTTAACATCGAATACTTGGTTAAGGTGGTAAATATCAGGTCCTAATACTGTAAAGTTACTATTTTTTCCTTTGTAATTAGTAATTTGTGAAAGGAAACCTTGAGACTATTTAAATGTCCTGTTTCTCATCGAAGTTTCACCTGCTAGTTGTTTTAGCATTCACTGATGGCTCTTGACTGAATCAATGATAACTATGATTTATGGGTAGATAATGTACTAATCGATGGGTTACAATCCACTACTATAGTCCCTTTTTCTACTGCTCAAATTATCTTAAATTTGGTGACGGAAGCCCTTTCAAACTATGCTGCTTCTTGACATGTCCCACTATTTTTTTAGAACTCCCCTGCTTTCTGGCATAAGATATTCATGTTCATCTTGTACTTTCCCTTCACTTACCGTGGAATCAGTTATTTCTCCAAAGAGTCCTGCTTCCTTTTAGTGGGAAATTATATTTAGAAAACAAAGGGTATTAGGTGTCCTTTGCATCTACTTTGACTTGAAGGAAATTAGAATATTAATCAGAAACTCCGTTAGAGTACTGAGAAAGTAAGACTCACACACAGGAGACACTCAATAAACATTTCTGAATAAATAAATAGAATGAATAAGTCAAGGGAGATGGACTCTGTGGGTTTTTTTTTTTTTTAAGATTTGTATCTATTTATTTGAGAGAGAGAGTGAGAGGAAGAGAGATCATAGAGGGAAAGGGAGAAGCAGACTGCCTACTGAGAAGGTAGCGAGATGTGGGGCTCTAACCCAGGACCCTGAAATCATGACTTGAGCTGAGGGCAGACATCAACCAACTGTGCCATCCTGATGCCCCCAAAGCTGGTCTGTTTTTAAAGTGAAGGCCATCTACAGCATTAGAAAGAAGCTGTTATTTGGAAACTATTTTACAAAAGATGAGGAGGCTGGACTTTCCTAAGAAGAATCCCTAGTTCCTAGCCCCACAGCCGTATGTAAAAACCAGTATATTTTATATATATATAATACACACACACATTTATATCTTAAATATTTTACTTTATATGTATATATATGTATCTACATACACACACACACACACACACACACACACTTTAAAGATTTTATTTTGAGAGACAGAGCATACATGCGCATGCACACAGGGAAGGGGGAGAGGGAGAGAACCTTAAGCAGACTCCATGCTGACTGCAGAGCCTAAAACTGGGCTTGATCTCATGTCCCCAAGATCATGACCTAAGCCAAAATCAAGAGTCATACACTCAACAGACTGAGCCACCTAGACACCCCGTAAAGTAGTATTATATTTCTGATTACAGAGGCAATGAGGTTAGTAATTTCAAAGCTATTTTCAAGTAATCCAGACTATGACCTAAAAATCATGGAACTGATGCTAGAGGTTCCCTTTTATTTTTTTTTAAACATTTAATTTATTTATTTGACAGAGAGAGAGCACAAGCAGGGGGAGAAGCAGGCTCCCTGATGAGCATGGAGCCAGATATGGGGCTCAATCCCAGGACCCTGGGATCATGACCTGAGCCAAAGGCAGACACTTAAGGACTGAGCCACCCAGGCATCCTAGAGGTTCCCTGTCTTAAGTACAAAGAATATATTTAGCCAACACCCAAAGAATGAGGTAAATCTATATATGGAGGGATATGAAAATATCGTTTCTATGTACTGTTGCATGACCTCTTTTTGTTAAAGATAAAAAATTGTTTAATCGAGGGGCACCTGGGTGGCTCAGTGGGTTAAGCCTCTGCTTTCGGCTCAGGTCACGATCCCAGGGTCCTGGGATCAAGCCCCGCATCAGGCTCTCTGCTCCGCAGGGAGTCTGCTTCCCTCTCTCTCTGCCTGCCTCTCTGCCTACTTGTGATCTCTCTGTCAAATAAATAAAAATCTTTAAAAAATAAAAAAAAATTTTTAAATAATTATTTAATCGTATGGATTAATACTTGCATTTATATGCATAGAAAAAAATTAAGGATACACCTGAGTTCACATCAGGAACCGGAGTAAGGAGAAAGAGAATTGCATTTTTATTTTTTACGAGACCTATAATGCTTTAATAGTACTCTTTGTTATAAAATATTTCCAAGTTAAAAAAAAGAGAATGAATGTGCTGCTGCTGCTGCTTCTGCCTTCCTCAGATCTACCAATCTTCAATGGATCCAAATTGGATTTTATCCTCTTACCAAAACAAAACCTTCAACTCAAAATCATGTGCATCATAGCCCTATCTTTACAAACCTTTAATAATTTATTCAAATACCCTGTTCTATACAAATAATAGATCCCCAATGAGACAGTCCACAATATGCATGTCTGAAGAGTCAGGAACATTCTAGGGGGGACAATCTGACACTTTTTAACTTTTGAAGAAACTCCAAGAATTCAGAAGTTCTTTGATCAAGTTTTCATACTTACCTTTTTTATTGGTTGTGAAGTACTTGGAGTCAGTCATGGTTTTGGGTCTTTAATGTGCACCTATAACAAGAGAAGAAAAATTCATTTATCCAATTTAGTGATGTCCAGCAAGGCATTTGGTTAATTTTAATTAATAACATAAGAATTTCTATACTCAGGGGCACCTGGGTGGCTCAGTGGGTTAAAGCCTCTGCCTTTGGCTCAGGTCATGATCCCAGAGTCCTGGGATTGAGCTCCGCATCAGGCTCTCTGCTCAGAGGGGAGCCTGCTTCCCCCTCTCTCTCTGCCTGCTTCTCTGCCTACTTGTGATCTCTGTCTGTGAAATAAATAAAATCTTAAAAAAAAAAAAAAAAGAATTTCTATACTCAAAAATGGGTATTTTCCTCTTTACCACCATTACTGGTGATTCAAGAGATGCAAAGATTAAGAATGTTAACTCTTGGGGCACCTGGGTGGCTCGGTGGGTTAAAGCCTCTGCCTTTGGCTGGGGTCATGATCCTGGGGTCCTGGGATCAAGCCCTGCATCGGGCTCTCTGCTCAGCAGAGAGCCTGCTTCCCCCTTTCTCTCTGCTTGCTTCTCTGCCTACTTGTGATCTCACTCTCTCTCTCTGTGTCAAATAAATAAATAAAATCTTTAAAAAAAAAAAAAAAAGAATGTTAACTCTTGCCTCCAGAACTAATTGGGGCAAAATCCATAGGCTAAATGGCATGAATTGATAATCTATTATGGTCTTGTGATTTTATCCATAATTATCTCCTCAAAGCCTCCATCACCCAAAGCTAGGCTTTTCTGCAAATCTTCAATTAGGCACTCAAATATTAAGATAAGAAAAAGTTTGTTTTGAAAGATCCTCCCATTACTTTCCATTAAGGAAAATCTGATTTACTCCTTACCTCAAGGTGGAGTCATTCCAAAGCACATATCCCGAAGCAATAGTAAGGATGAAAGAGAAAACTGTGCCAACCTATTCACCATTACATGAATCTCTTGAAAAAAGGAATCTCTCTCAGAATAAAAAGCCTACATTAATAAGACAATATTCTTTCACAACAAATATCTAGAGGCAAGTATGCCTCTAGATGATTTCTTATAGTTTTCATATTTCCAATTATCTATACTTAGCCCAAAAGTATTCCCAAATAACATCACTTTACAATTAAAAACAAGGCAAAAAAAAAAAAAGGTATTTATTCACATTGCATACAAAAAAGAGTCAGAAGGTGTTAAAACTCAAAAGATCATGGATCCCAGCCTCAAGTTAATGCTTCAAGTTAAATAGAAAATTAATCCAACTGACACATGGTTCTACTAGTGAAACAAAGGGCATGGACTGGTCACATTTCTCCCCCAAATAATGAAACAATATTTTCTGATTTAAGAAACTTTTAAGACTTTGTCCAAGGTAGTTGGTATCTTTAACTGTATTTAAATTTTCATTTAGTAATATTCCTTCTGCACTCAAAAATGTGTATCATTTTCCTTACCATCCTCATTAACAATACTTATTACCAAATATAGGACTGATGCCTGGCTCCTGCTCATTACTGTCAAGCCAAAACAACATGAGTGATAATACATTTGGCAAACTTGAGTGATACCACATTTGGCAAACAACAGTAAATATGGATCAAAGAGAAAAGACCTAAGCAATAAACAAAATCAATGTAATTAAGAAAAGAAAAAAGAGCCAAATTAACATGAAATAATGAAAAAAGCCTGGCTCAAATCTGATCTCTACATTGTGCTACTTGGATAGCCTAAGGGAAATTAGACTCAGCTGAGCTCTTTTCAAGTAGCTACTATTTGCAATCCTGATCCTTATGCTAGAGTGGTTTAGGTTGTCCCAGAATTTCCCTGAATTACCTTCTATGTGAGCTAGAACTCACAAATATTACAGAATACAGAAATTCCTTTTTTTTTAAAAGAAATTTCCATTTTGATACAATTAAAAATTAACCTGTGACAGGGACTTGCTTTATACAATATTTTCATAACGCCTTCCTAACAAAAATTCAAAGAATGTTATAATTATTTAATCCATTCACAATGTACACTAAATGTGAAATGGGCAAATTGAAGAAAGGGGTCCTTCGTGTATAAGATCTGAAATAAATCTGAAGTTATCCTGTAAGAACTTACACAGACAGAGAGAGAAATTGCTATACAGAAATGATTTCTAGAACCTGAGAGCCAGAGCTCAAGGCCAATATGGTCTGTCTAGGATGTTATTATGCCATCTTAAGTCCAATAGAATCCTCAAAACTTAAAACTTACTTAGGATTTAAAAACATAATCTGGGGGTGCCTAGGTGGCTCAGTCCTTAAGCCTCTGTCTTCAGCTCAGGTCACCATCCTGGGATGGAGTCCCACATCTCTGTGGGAAGCTTGCTTCTCCCTCTCCCACTCCCCCTGCCTGTGTTCCCTCTCTGGCTGTCTCTCTGTCAAATAAATAAAAATCTTTAAAAATAAATAAAGAAATATATACATACACACACAACCTGGTTGGTATTTTTCACTGTTTCTTTGAAAAAAGGCACAAAAATTCTTCTGCTTTCTAAAGATCTCATAAACATGCACATATTAAATTCTTTTTTTTTAAGATTTTATTTATTTATTTGACAGACAAAGATCACAAACTGGCAGAGAGGCAGACAGAGAGAGAGAAGGGGGAAGCAGGCTCCCCGCCGAGCAGAGAGCCTGATGCGGGGCTCGATCCCAGGACCCCGAGATCATGACCTGAGCCGAAGGCAGAGGCTTTAACCTACTGAGTCACTCAGGTGCCCCCACATATTAAATTCTTTTTTTTAAAAAAGATTTTTATTTATTACTTATTTGACATACAGAGATCACAAGTAGGCAGAGAGGCAGGCAGAGAGAGAGGAAGGGAAGCAGGCTTGCTGCCGAGCAGAAAGCCGATGCGGGGCTTGATCCCAGGACCTTGGGATCATGACCTGAGCCGAAGGCAGAGGCTTAATCCACTGAGCCACCCAGGCGCCCCCATATTAAATTCTTAACAGAAATCTTAACCACAGTCTGTTAAACATAAAATTAACCTAGTCTTAAATTCTGCCTTTATGGGGCACCTGGGTGGTTCAGTGGGTTAAAGCCTCTGCCTTCCGCTCAGGTCATGATCCCTGGTCCCTGGGATCAAGCCCTGCATAGGGGCTCTCTGCTCAGCAGGGAGCCTGCTTCCCCTCCTCTCTCTGCCTACTTGTGATCTCTGTCAAATAAAATCTTAAAGCTCTGCTGTCACCATTTTTTAAAAATTCTGCCTTTATTATGTTACCCACACATTTCACTATCTCCCTTAAATTTCATTGTCAAGGAATATTTCTGTCCTATTCACTGTGAGCACTATGTTCTTAACTAAGGAACAATGTGCCCACCCACAAAATTTCGGGGAAGAGAGACAAGTAATCTTAGCTCCTAAAGTAAGAACCCCTGCTCTTAAAGAAAGGGAGAAACCTATCACTCTTAGCTTCCACTGTTGTAAACAATAGTAATGAAGCATCCCTGACCCATACTGACAGGGAAACATTGTATTAAGTCAGTTCCTGCCTTAAGCCAAAAGAAAACTCCAAGAAAAATGAAAGTAGTGTAAACAAAAACAAGTGGGAAGAAGTGGTGACTGCACAACACTAGAATGTACTAAATGTCACTCAACTGTTCACTTTAAAATGATTAATTTTATGTTATGTGAATTACACTTCAAAAAACTATATATGGGGCTTTTGGGACTCAGTGGGTTAAGCATCTGCCTTCTGCTCAGGTCATGATTCCAAGGTCCTGGGACAGGGCCCTGCATCAGGAAGGAACCTGCTTCTCCCTCACCATGCTCCCTCACTCTCTATCCTTCTCTCTCAAATAAATAAATCTTTTTTTAAAAATTACATATTTTAAATGAGATAATCACATGCCAAAGATGAACATAACCAGGTTCTTAAAAATACAGGATGGTGAAAACTGCGGCTTGCATTAGAAGCCAAAGGAAAAGCAGCCAAGATAGAGCTGAGAAAAAGAAGTAAAATATTTGCTGAAGAACCTCAAAAATCAAGCTCTTCCTGGAAAAAAATGTTTCTTTTTTTTCCTAGAGGAAAACCCCAGGAAAAAGTAAAGCCATCATGGAGTCTGAACTCACAGCACCTTCCCAACCAGATAAACTAGACAAGTCACTGACTGTTCTAGGACGTGCAGTATGGCCTTGGGATACTGCTAAACAATGGCTACCACAGTAAAAGCACACACTCACTCTTGTCCTCGCCCGGCGTGTGGTGCCACTCCATTTTCAGAGAAAGGCTCCCTCCCTACACAGGATGATATATCTGGATTTAACATAACCCAGTTTCTACCAAATACAGGTTGTGAAAGACCCTTTTCTTCTATTCCCCCCTCCTTACAGTGCCCCTAAGAAAATAAGGCCAGAAAAAAATTAATAGGGTCTTAACGTCAAAGGGCTCTCTGGGAAACGGCAGCTAAATTAGACTTGGTGAGGCCACTAAATCCCTTCTTCTCACACAAATTAGCTTTACACAGTCTGGTGCCCGTAGCAAAAAAACCTGGCTGCAGCTAACCCAATTATAGGGCAGAAAGGCCATTTAAGACATCTTTTGTTACAAGGGTGAGAGGCACTGAGATTTCAAACATTTTTTTTTCAAGATTTTATCTATTTGACACAGAGAGCATACAGGCTCCTAGCTGTGGAGAGAGCCCCACGTGTGGCTCAACCCCAGGACCCTAAGATGATGATGACCTGAGCCAAAGGCAGATGCTAAACCAACTGAGCCACCCAGGTGCCCCTCAAATTTTCAATAATTAGATATTTCAGTGCAAAGATAATAGTGTCTTCCATTATCATTTAGCTCATAAGAAATCACAAGACTCCTAATTACAACAAACACACCTGCGATTATTTTTTTTAAGATTTATGTATTTTAGAGAGAGTTTGTGGCGGGGAGGAACAGAGGGAGAGGGACAAGCAGACACTGCACTGAACTCAGAGCCTGACATGGGGGCTCAATCCCATGACCCTGAGATCATGATCTGGGCACAAATTAAGAGCTGGAAGCTCAAATAACTGAGCCACCCAGGCACCCCCACACCTGTGATTTCTATTTAACTATGTCAGACTACAAATTTAACATTATACAGTAAGAAAGAAGTTCAAAAGTTTTACATCCAATTTTTTAAAATTTTATTTGAGAGAGAGAATGAGCAGGGAAAGGGGTAGACACAAATCCCAGGACCCTGAGACCATGACCTGAGCCAAAGTCAGACGCCCAACACACTGAGCCACCTAGGTGCCCCAAGTTTTACACCCAATTTTTTTTAAAAAGATTTTATTTAATCATTTGAGAGATAAAGCACAAGCAAGAGGAGAGGCAGAGGGAGAGGGAGAAACAGATTCCTCTCTGAGCAGGGAGCCCAATGAAGGCCTCCATTCCAGGACCCTGGGATCATGATCTGAGCCAAAGGCAGATACTTAACCGACTGAGGCACCCAGGTGCCCCTTACATCCAAATTTTTTTTTCTTTTTAAGATTATATTTATTTATTTGACACACAGGACAGCAAGAGAGGGAACACAAGTACGGGGAATGAGAAAGGGAGAAGCAGGCTTCATGCTGAGCAGAGAGCCCAATGCAGGCTCAATTCCAGGACGCTGGGATCATGACCTCAGACAAAGGCAGAGACTTAACCACTGAGCCACCCGGACACCCCCTTACATCCAATTATTAACTGAAATAGCAAAACTCTGGAAAACATAAGCCTAGAAGTAAAGAAGGAAGACAGAAGAAGGTATCGTACCTAATTCACTGCTTGCTCAGCTTGGGTCAAACCCGTACATAAAATGTAATATTTTTAAACATAAATGTTTAAGGCGGGGGGGGGGGAAGAACTGAACTTTCTTGAGTCTCTTTAATTCACAAAATGTTAACTCTGTGTTAATTTTACCACTCAACTTTCATTGAGGCTGTTTGCAGAACACACTATCCTTTCTGCTTCCTTGGGAGTTTAAACTGTTCAGGTACCTGCAAACAGTTCTCACCTTACCACCACGCTTAGTCATCACTGGAATGTGTTACACGCTTTCTTGTACAGTTGCATCTCCTTCATCTGCTTTCCATTATTACTTTGTAAGTGTACCCTGAGGCTAAGCAATACAGGCCTACCAGAAACGTAATTAATCATTTAAATTGTCCCTCATTCAGACAATTCTGGGTCATTCCACCTTTTCGAAATGCACTGTGCTTTCTTTACTTTTTCTTTTTAACCTCAATGATTATCCTAACAGTATCTGGCATTCAAAACACCTATTTCTTTTAAAAATCAAAGCTTAATGAAGTATCAACACTTTATGCACACTGCTTCATAATGAACAGCCAGGTGAGTTCAATAAAAGCCTCCCCCCAGGTAGAAGGCTGCTCTGAAAAGAAACAGCATAAATTAATCCTTTGGATTCAAAGAATAGGGAAATAACAGGATATTCCAGTTTGCCTCTGGCTTAGTCTACAGCCTTTCCCAAACCAGATCATTCCTGCTAAGCCCAGAAAGAAAAAATTCGGGGTTGATTTACCCCTATTTGCTTCCCCCTCTCTCACATCGGGTCTGAAGGTTTCTCTTCCCTTCCCCCAGGTGTCAGGAATTCCTCTTCTCCCCCAGGTGGTCAAGATTCTTGGGGTATATTCCTCCATTACGAGATGGGAGAGAGGAGTCGCTTAACCTCAAATTACGGGAGACGGGAGAGTGTCGCCCGTCAATGGACAAACCTGTGGGGGAATCCCGTTCGCCCTCTACTTAGCTGGTCAAGTCCCAGTCTCTGAATGAACGACGCCAAGCGGTGCAGAAAGAAGGTTCTCCCCTTGGGCCTCCAGCCTCTACTGGCCACACCCCTGGCCTCTGGCCCCAACCCCCGACCTCGAACAAATCCTTCCTCCCTCGTCCTCCGCCCCACCAATTCCCAGCTGCCACACCCGAGAATTCCCTCGCCAGGCCGGAGCAGTGGAGTCCCTCTCTCTAACCCTCTTCCTCACAACGGTCACACCCGACGGCTCACTTCATCCTCAACGGTCTATGATTTCTTCTCCCCCCTCCCCCCACCACTAGCCTCCAACTCAACCTGGGGTCCCCCTCCCATCAATGAGGGACACAGCCCGAAGTTAGCCGCCTTGAACTCACCGGAGGCGAGGGCGGGGGTGGCGGCAGCAGCCAGAGAGCACGGCCCGAGTGGTGTTGTAATGGTTTCCTGCACGTCACGACTCCTTCTCCAGGTCTAAGCCACTGCGCAAAACCCACTTTGCCAGGGACAAAGATGGTGGACAGGAAACTCTGACGTCAGAGAACCTCGACGTTTACCGTCATCCCCGCGCGCGGAAAACCCAGAAAGGCGGCGATTTCTGTTCCCTTGGAAACGGACGGGTCTTTTTTGTGTTTTTTGGTTTTGCTTTTGTTTTTTTTTTTGTTTGTTTGTTTTTTGCGCGGAAACTGGAGACTGGACCCAAGAGGAAGTTCGGGGGCTATGCAGAGGAATATATTAAACAAACTGACTTTCCCTGGATTTGTTTCCTCGCACAGGAGTTCTCTAAAAACTCTCACATGCAAGGGGATGAAATATCCTGTTTCTTTTTTTTTTTTTTTTATTTGTCAGAGAGAGACAGAGCGAGAGCGAGCACAGGCAGAGGCAGAGGGAGAAGCAGGCTCCCTGCTGAGCAAGGAGCCCGATGTGGGACTCGATCCCAGGACGCTGGGATCATGACCTGAGCCGAAGGCAGCCGCTTAACCAACTGAGCCACCCAGGCGTCCCTATCCTGTTTCTTTTATTAAAAAAACTTTTAAAAGCTTAGCTGATTTCACAGGCCAGTTGAGGACTGTGGACAATGCGAGAATGTGACTGGGAAATCACTTAACATGTCCTTAACCTTAGTCTTTTTTTTTTTTTTTTTTTAATTTATTAGAGAGAGAGCGCGGGAGCGAACACAGGCAGAGTGGCAGGCAGAGGCAGAGGGAGAAGCAGGCTCCCTGCCGAGCAAGGTGTCCCCTTAACCTTGGTCTTATCTGCGAAATGAATCCAGTCATCTCACTCTGGCTTGTGAAGTTTAAATGGGATAATATAAGTAAAGCACCTGGCATATAAGAGTGCTTACACAAAAATAAGTTACATTTGGAAACCAAGACCTAGAAATCTCTGTACCTCTCCCTCACTTTTGCTGTGAACCTAGAACTACTCTAAAAACAGTAAGATTTTAATTTTTTTTTAAATGTGGAGAGAGGGACGCCTGGGTGGCTCAGTTGGTTAAGCGGCTGCCTTCGGCTCAGGTCATGATCGCAGCATCTTGGGATCGAGTCCCACATCGGGCTCCTTGCTCGGCAGGGAGCCTGCTTCTCCCTCTGCCTCTGCCTGCCACTCTGTCTGCCTGTGCTCGTTCGCTCTCTCTCCTTCTCTCTCTGACAAATAAATAAATAAAATCTTTTTTAAAAAAATGTGGAGAGCGAGAGAGCCTGGGGCAGAAGTTGAGGGAACCAAAATGCAAAGGGGACTGAAAAGTAGAAAGAAAGAAGGAAAAGCAGGTGGTTATAATGTTTTAGCATGTTTTTAGAGTTTTATGAAAGTAGGAACTATACCTAGTTCACTCCTCTATCTCTGAGACCTAGCCCCCCTCCCCAAAATTTGTTGAATGCATCAATGTATTGAGTGGTCAACAATATCAGTTGCTATAGAGAAGAGGAGGAAGGGCTCGAGTGTCCAAGGACTTAGCAACATAAAGTTGTTTGATGTCATGGTGCCTGAGTGGCTCAGTCAGCTAAGCAACCAACTCTTGATTGCAGCCCAGGTCATGATCTCAAGGTTGTGAGATCGAGCCCCACATGGCTCCGCACAGGGCATGGAGTCTGCTTAAGATTCTCTTTGCCCTCCCCCTGCCCCAGTCCCCCTCCCTCTGAATAAATTAGTAAATAAATAAATAGTCTTTTATATCATTGCTGGGACCATCAGTAAAGATACGAAGGCAGAAGCCATGCTGCAGAAGTGTGAGGATGAATGGGAGGCGAGGACATGAAAACAGGAATTGTAACTAATAGTTGTAGGACACCTGGGTAGCTCAGTCGGTTAAGCTTCTGCCTTTGGCTCAGGTCATTGTCCCAGAGTCTTAGGATCAAGTCCCACTTCCCGCCCTCTGCTCAGCCGGGAACCAGCTTCTCCCTGCTTTGCCATCTGCCTGCCACTCCCCCTGCTTGTGCTCACTCTCTCTTGGTCAAACAAATAAATAAAAAGTCTTTTAAAAATATAGCTGAAAAGAGTAGGTAGGATATTTAAGAGAGAAAATAGCGATTTTTTAAAAGTTTTTTTAAGTTTTTAAGTCATACATTTTCCTTATACTATACTGTACTACTTTTCTTTATACTCTACTATCATGAACCATGAGTTCAATGATTGTTCCTACCCATAAGACTCCTAAAGCTCTATTTCTAACCTTGACCTATTCCCAACTTCACCACCAAATGCTAACCACACTGATGAAAAATTCTATATTTATTATGGCCCACCCAAATTAAACAAATCATGAGATGAGGGAGGAGGGGTGTTGCAAAACCTGGTTCCGGTTAAAACTCCCGGAAATCACAGGTGGATTTTGTAAAAAAAGATCCCACCAGAAAAATCTTTATTAAAGGACTTTGATTCATGTCCTTCTCCTATTCAAAAACTTTTAACAGCTCCTCAATGCCTCGTAAGTCCAAACCTATCCTTCCCTCAGTTTCCCCCATCTCTACGCTCTTTAGTTTTCTCATCTGTAAAATGGGGGAAATAGTAATATTCTATCATAATATTCTATCATAATATTGTTATAAGGACAAAGGGAATTAATATATGTAAAGCACTTAGAACTACGACTGGACATAGTATGACTATACAGCATTTGCTATAATTGCGATTATAGCAATAAATTAGACTAAATTGATCAAGCCAGAAACGTGGAGGGTCATTCTTGATTTCTCTCTCCTTTAATAGTCACATCCAAACCATCTCCAAGTTGTCAGTCTACCTTCAAAATAAACCTTTAATTCATCCAATCCCCTCTAGTTCACCTCATTAATCTAAGCCACCACCTATTGCCTGGGCTACCAGAAACCTCAACTTTCCTCCCAACCATTATCCATTCAGCAGCTGGGTTATTTAACTTATTCTCAAGTGTGTAACAAATATTTTTAAGAAATGCACACATAATAAATGTAAACTTTGGAAGAATTTTCACAAAGTAAACATAACCACATAAACATTACAGGATCACCTTAAAAATACAAACCTCATCATGATTCTGGTGTATAAATCCTTCAAGGAATTCCCATTGCACTTGAACTAAAATCTAGTCTCCTTCCCATGACTAGAGTCCTTGCACGGTTTGACCCCTACCTCTAACATTTTATGCCTTTCAGTTACTCTACATTTCTTCTTTTGCTATCGCAGCCCTCACATATGCCATACTCTTTCCCATCCTAGGGTCTTCACAAATCCTGCTCCTCCTGACTCATAATCAACAACCCCATCCCCATGGTTGGCTCACAATTTGGTCTCAGTTTAATTGTAACTTCTCAGAAAAGCACTCTGTTTCCCCAATCTAAAAGGTTCTGCCCTCCTAGCCCACACTGCCACACCATCCCAGCCCTTATTCCATTTATAAATTATGTGTTTATTTACTTATCTCCCTTTTCAACTAGAGTATAAATTCCATATCTGATTTTACTATTTCATACCCAGCACCTAGCCCAATGCCTGACACGTTACTCAGTATTTATTAAACAAATGAATGTCCACAGGCAAAGAACTATAAGTAGCATTTAAGACCTTCCATAATCCACCTAAGTGTATGTTCAACATACTCTGTTATTCCTTTCTGTAGCTCTACAGTTAAAATAAACTAAACAATTTGCTCCACCTACACACTCCCTACTGCTCCCTTAGCTTGGAAAGCCCTACAACTACCATGCCTGGCCCCAAATGTACTCATCTTTTGAGATCCACTTAATTTCACAGAATTTTCTCAGTGGTATCTGTTATGGTATAAGGTACAGAAGGTACCAGTTTACACCACTGTATTAGAAAGCAACTGGCAAAGAGAAGCTGAAATAAAATATAAGGACAGAAACATTTTTTGCTTTGGTTACATAGGCCAACATAGGGCTTCTATTTAAGCTAGTTTGTAGTGCCTTATTTCTCCCAGCTGATAGTTATCTCTTCCTCTAAACTCACATCATACTAACCTGATGGCTCTTAATACCTCTTCATATATATATATATGTATATATACATATATACATATATATACCTCTATATAAATATATATACAATATATACCTCTATATAAATATATAATAAAATGTGTATTTTATTATATAATAAAAATATAAAAAATAAATATACCTCTTAATACTTAATACATAAGTATACTTTTTATGTGTCTTATCTATTACAACATAAACCTGAAAGTGGGATCTATGATGAGGTGGTTATTATTTGTTGGCTATAATAATTGGCATTAATTGGGGGCACCTGGGTGGCTGTCAGTTACGCGCTCGCTCAACTCTTGATTTCAGCTCAGGTCCCGATCTCAGGGTGGTAAGATGCAGCCCTGCATGGGACTCTGTGCTCAGTGAGAAGTTGGCTTGAGATTCTCTTTCCCTTTCCCCTCCCCCTAGTGCACACACTCACTAAAATAAATGAAATCTTAAAAAAAAAAATTGGCATTCATTATTTTCTTACTGCTTCTCTTTTTTCTCTTGCAGTAATTTCAATTTCCTTTTGGGGCATCCTCAAAGGACTATTAATCAAGATGTCTTGCCTTTTTTTCCCCCCTAAGATTTGTTTACTTTAGAGAGAGTGAGCAAGTGTGTGGGACAGGGGCGGGGGAAGGGGAAAGGCAGAGAATCTTAAGCAGACTCTACAATGAGACGGAACTGGGTACCAGCTGATCTTACAACTCTGAGATCATGACCTGAGCTGAAACCAAGAGTCAGACAACTAACTGGCTGAGCCAGCAGGAACCCGTCTTGCCCTCTTCTAAGAATGAAACAGAGTGGAGAGGAAATCTGAACCAAGGTAGGGCAATAGCCATTTGAATCATAAGTACAGTGATAGTTGAAGCTCATTCATGCAACAACACTGCTTGGGTGAGACTACTAATTCTTGCTGGAGACATCCAGTACAACTGTAGTTCCTGTCCTTTTGAGAGATGGCTTTCCTCATTTTGTTAACTACTCCATACATTTCCAAACATTTTTTAAAATATTGGCTTGTTTCTTCTGCTTGTAAACAAAGTACCCTAATTGACAGAAACGTTTAATTTCCCACTTGTAGTTGATGCTAAGTCTCAACGTTGTTCTTTAGTAGTCCAATTAAGAAGTCTGCATATAAAAAATTTTTTAAAAAAGAAAGTCTGCATATAACAGCTACTATTTGTAACCCTGAAACTATTAATACATTATATGTTAATTTAAAAAATCTCACAACAACCCTATGATACATTATGGGTACATGATGATTTCCACTTTATATAGATGAGGAGATTGAGACCCAGAGAGGTTATGTCAGTGCCTGAGGTATCAGCCACAGTAAGCTGGGGCTGAACCAGAATTGAACTTACATAGTGAAATCTGAAGCCTAGACTCATACTGTATGACTCTGTATTGCCTGAAACTTCCTCTTCATCTTCAGCAGGGTCAGTCTGTCACTGCTTGAGGTCTCCAGTGACGGGGGGACTTAGTCTGGTGTCAGCCCTGCCTCTCCTTTCCCACCCTGGTTGTGCCACTCCCAGCCCCTCTGCTACACTGACCTGCGTGAAGTCCTTTGAAGTAGAACCTCGCTGCATCCTTTCCCCATCTGTCCCTTTTTATGGTGCTACTTTCTCTGTCTGAAATGTCCAGCCACATTTTCTGGCTGGAAAATGCACTTCAAAATCTGGTGTATTCCATGGACTCTAAAACATCACTGATTTTATGATGCCCCTTTACTTTATGTTCACTTCAGAAAGAAAAATTCTGCCAACTAAACTTTAACATAATGCCTTCTTATCACTTGGCATTTTTATTGTTACTGAAAGAAGCTCACTAGACAGAGTTTATCATTTACTACTCGTGTCCCTAAAAAAAAATAAGAGAAATTAACTGGGTAAGTTAGTCCTAAAACAAACAAAAACTACTATTAGAGCACCTAATACTTGTCAAGTGCTTTATATACAGTATCTCCAGTCCTTGAATTTCTGTACCGTAAAAGTCTTCCATCAAAGTGATTGTCGCTGGCAGGTTATTTGGTAGAGTAAAAAACACGTTTAGAACTATAAGGTTAACTTGCAAGATTTTATTGAAACAATTAAACCCAAACTTTGTTTTTGGGGGTTCTCGTTATGCAAACCAATGGTCTTTATACCGTAAGTTCCTGTTAGGCCGTGGATACCTTCTATTCCTATCCACTTAGCATAGAAGTGGGGAGGAGTTGGAGAGAAAGAAGAATGGTTGAACTTTAACTAATCGAAATTCAATAAACCCGTATAAGCAACTCAAACGAAGCAACGTTGCACACGATGTAAAAGCATTTTGTTAAAAAAAAAAAAAAAGCATTTTGTAAACCCTAAGGTAAATTACGTTAATTCTGCAAATACAAACAGTGAAAAGTACCATCTGCCAAGCGTCCCCAGTTCGTTCTAGTTAGAACACATCAAGATCCCTCCGTCTTAGCACGTATTCATCCCTCTGTGACACAACCAAACGTGTACGGCAGCACGAACCATTTTCATCGAGTGTGGCAAGTGCCTAGTTATGCTTGAACACAACTACACCTAGGAGACAGTTAATCTACCAGATAGAATGGAAAGTAATAGTTCCCAGTTCCAACAGACTGCAGGAACCTTTCTCATTCTATCATCTTTTTCGTAACTGGCAACAAAGCTAAAAGCTTCTATCCCCAGCTAGGTCGCTGCAAATCCCTCCCGGAAGGCGGCGGAATGTAAATTAACTACCGCCCCCGCCTCGCGCACGGAGACCTTCCGTACCTCCCTATTTCGTTTTGTTCCCCCACCCCTAACTAAATCGCCCAAGGGCACACAGGCCTCAGCAGCAGGCCCGAGCTCTTGGCTCCCGGCGTCAGCTGTCCCCGCAGCGCCCGGAACATCTTGCCGAAAAGACCTCTGCAGAGGAAGATTCAGAGATGTGGCTTCCCACCGAGGATGCGAAGCAAAATCAGCTTTAAAAAAAATAAAAATAAAAATAAATAACACAAACGGACAGAGAATTCCACTCTAATCCCCCAAGTGATCTCTTTAATTTCAGCGGAAGCGGAAGTCCTGGAGGGATCATAGAGTTTGCTACTTCCGGTTCCCGGGCCACGTTCGGGGCTAGAGAGCCTCTCCACCCTCGGCCATCCCAATCGCTGGCCCCTTCTATTTCCGGGTGCGGCTTCTGTCAGAGCGGAGGCCTGTCTTCAAACGTGGCGTCGTGGGTCCTTCGCGACTCGCCGGGGTCCGCGCACAAGGACCGGCGCGAGCACTTCGCAGCCAACAGCTGGAGCCAGCCCTCGCGTACCGGGTCCTCACTGGCACTTCTAACCCTTCAGAGCTGGCTGGCTTTTAAGCCCTCGCCATTGAGAGCCCTTGATTCGCAGACTCCAGGACTGCAGCTCTAGAAGAGAGCACCCCTTCAGCCATACCTGTACCCCATAGGCATGCTTTGCCCTGTGAGGTGCATTTGACAAGTCACCCCTACCCCCACGTTACCACTTCCACCTCAATTTCTGCCACGTCTGCCTTAATTTCGTTCTTAACCTCCTTAATTTGAGACCCCCTCCCCCTCTCTGCCTCCAGAAGAGGTCCCCCCGCCCCGACCCAGTTCTGTAAAAGAGTAGTTTTGGGTCTCTTGCAGAAAGATTACCTTTAAGACTGAGCCCCCGTTTGATAACTAAAACAAGTTCATGCTTACTAAAGAGTTTGTGGGCAAAGCGAAACCCAGTGCACATAAGAAACTATGGCTGAGCACGGGGCTCACATCACAACTGCTTCTGTGGCAGATGACCAGCCATCCATCTTTGAGGTGGTAGCACAGGACAGTTTAATGACAGCAGTGAGACCTGCTCTTCAGCATGTGGTCAAGGTAAGATATTGTCTGAAAGGTTTTAGGGATGACTGGGTGAAAACCAAGCAGTTTACTTGGTTGTCTAGGTTTTGCCAATTAGCATGTAATTCATATCCTGTGGTTTAATGGTTCTTGAGTCCCTGTTATGTGTAGAGCCCTGTACTGAATACCTAGCACTTCAGGGAGGATAGGGCAGATCCCAAAAGAAGTGACTTGTTTAAGCCCAAAGCATCAGAATTTAGAGGAAAAAAAGGAAATGTGAATAAAGCACATAGTAATTGTGAAATGGAATGAAATTCATTTATTAATTTACTTTTAGGTTCTTGCAGAATCAAATCCTGCCCACTATGGCTTCTTTTGGAGGTGGTTTGATGAAATCTTCGCCCTGCTCGATCTTCTGCTCCAGCAGCATTATCTGTCTAAAACCAGTGCCTCATTTTCTGAAAATTTTTATGGCTTAAAGCGCATTGTAATGGGGGACACACACAAGCCTGAGAGACTGGCCAGTGCTGGTCTCCCAAAGCGGCAGCTGTGGAAGTCAATTATGTTTCTGGTTCTTCTTCCCTACCTGAAAGTGAAGCTGGAGAAGCTGGTTTCTAGCCTGAGGGAAGAGGATGAATATTCTATCCACCCCCCTTCTTCCCGCTGGAAACAGTTTTATAGAGCCTTCCTGGCAGCCTACCCATTTGTTAATATGGCATGGGAAGGCTGGTTTTTTGTACAACAACTTCGATACATCCTAGGAAAGGCTCAGCATCACTCGCCGTTGCTGAGGCTGGCTGGAGTTCAGCTAGGTCGACTTACAGTTCAAGATATACAAGCTCTGGAGCACAAAGCAGCTGGAGCCAGCATAATGCAGCAACCAGCCAGGAGGTAAGACTTTAACATTTCCCCAAACCTTTCACTAATTCTAAAATCCTAACCTAATTTTATGAAACTCACCTTCCTCAGTCCACTTTGAGGTATTTCATCAATCAGAGAAAAATTCTTGTCCATAAAATAAGAGTTGCCCTCCTGGTAACCTTCCTCATCACACTAGTTACATTTTTATGCATGCTTGCTGTGTGCCAGGCCCTGTGCTAGCTGTTCACTTCACATACATTATCTCAATCCTCCTGACAACTTAATGAAATAAATTCATTACCTCGTTTAAGACCTAAGGAAACTAAGACCTAATAGCCAAGTACCTTGCCAAGGCCACATAGCTAGAAGGGGGCAGAACTGAGATTTAAGCCAGATCAACAGTTCTCAAGACTGTGCTCTTAATCACAATGCCACTGTTTCTAGTTAGTATTTATGTTCTCCTACAACTTCAAATATATAGTCCTCGATATTGCTAAGTTATTTTTGTCAAGTGAGTTGTTTTTTTCTCAATATACTATCTTACACACACACACACACACATCTATATAACCAATGTCTCACTAATTTCTTTCTCAAAACAAAAAAACAAAACCCGAGTCGTTTAATACAAAGTTTAGTTCCTATACTCCCAAAACACTGGAGGTCAGAAAAAGGAGATCATTTTGAATGGATACTAGAGGAGACAGTGCCAGTCTAGCAACTACTCAAAATCCAAACTGAATCAGTGATTCTGATGAAAAGTATAAGAGGTATATTTATATTAGTCATTCTGTGATCAAACCTAAATAAAGTTTCTCCTTTTGCCTCTTTGTTCTATTCTTCTACCAGTATTGGTGAGAAGATAAAGTCAGCTCTGAAGAAAGCCTTGGGAGGTGCTGCCTTATCCCTCTCTACTGGCCTTTCTGTGGGAGTATTCTTTCTGCAGTTCCTTGAGTGGTGGTACTCATCTGAAAATCAAGAAACTATCAAATCACTGACTGCCCTGCCTACTCCACCACCACCTGTACACCTAGACTACAATTCTGATTCTCCTCTGTTACCCAAAATGAAGACTGTGTGCCCACTGTGTCGCAAAACCCGGGTAAATGATACTGTTCTTGCCACCTCTGGCTATGTGTTTTGTTATCGCTGTGTATTTAATTATGTGAGGAGTCACCAAGCTTGTCCCATAACAGGTTATCCAACAGAAGTACAACATCTAATTAAACTGTATTCCCCTGAAAACTGAAAGGGATTAGCATTTTATCTCACAACAAAATTATTGTACCATAAGGCTGAGAAAATTATTTTCAGCACAGTACATAGCATTGTTTGATTCTTCTCATCCTCAATTCATAATTACATGAACTTTACACAACTAGAGTTGACCCCTGAATGACATGTGTATTAATGGTGCCAACACAACCCCCCCCAAGTAGAAAATTCATGTATAACTTTGACTCCCCCAAAATGTAACTACTAATAGCCTACTATTGACCCGAAGCCTTACTGCTAATATAAACAATCAATTAACACATTCTGTATATTAGATGTATTATATATTGTATACTTGCAGTAAAGTAAGATAAAGAAAATACTAAAGTCATAACATACATTTATAGCACTATGCTATAAAACGTCCACATAAAAGTGGACCGATACAATTCAAATCTGTGTTCAAGAGAAAACTGTATATGGATTTCTTTAAAAGGATATATTCATTAATCAAACTTTTTAATTAGCTCTCTAGACTCCTACTTAGAGTTTAGCAAGCTGGCTAGAATAATAGAATCAGGATTGATGGGATATGAAGGTCAGTGTAGAGGAAGTGGATGAAAGAGGATAGTACAGAAGCTTTTCCTTAAAGAACAAGAGGTATAAAATCTCAGGAGAAACCCAAGTTAGACCTCATCAAGTGGGTGATAGGGAAGCAGGCCTTTTCTTGAGAAAAGAAAGCATTTATCTGCCTGTGAAGAAAAGATTTTATCAGTTTGCAAACAATGTGAAATCTTGACCTGCTCTTCACAGGAATACTTGAGACACTTGAGAAAAACAAAGCACCTTCCACATACTGTGACCCACTTTAAGTAGCATAAGCTATAGTATATCAACTTTTAAGTAAGATTTCTTTATGAGCCATATATATCTTGTCTTGGGGAACTAGTTAAAGAAAAATAGGGGTTGAGTGTATACAAAGAGCTGTCTAAAGATTTCAGTGTGATGAAAGCAAAATGAATAAGCAATCAAGAGATGACATAACATACTGATTTAACTATGATTGTGCAAAAGAACTTTTTAATAAGCTCTTTCTTCTTGCTGTTAAGAGTTTGCTAAATGGGCACGAGTTACTCTGGCTATTACTAAGTTTCTATGAAACGCTTAAGTAAATTTTAAAAATAAATGTTTTTGGCAAAGAGTCATTCCAAGTAGTCATAATTATGTGCAAACTTAAAGGTTACTTGAGGTGGGGACGCCTGGGTGGTTCAGTCGCTTAAGTGGCCTCCAACTCTTGGTTTTGGCTCAGGTCATGATCTCGGGTGGTGAGATCAAGCCACAGAGTGGGCCTTGCAGCTCAGCATGGAATAAGTTTGGGATTGCTCTCTCCCTCTCCCTTTGCCCCCTCCCCGGATTACGTGCATGCCTGTGCACACGCGTGCTCTCTCTCTCTCTCTCAAATAAATAAATCTTAAAATTACTCGAGATATTTAAAGTACATTTTTCATTCAGAGCACTTTTGACTTTGAAGTATTTTTGTATTGACATTTTGCTTTTTTTGCTAATCCAATACTTGGGGAGAAAAAACCTCTACTGCAACAGCAAGAATTCAGCTTTGTATGAAAGACCCTGTATTAGAAATACCACAGAAACACTGAAGTTATGTAGTAAAATTCATGCCACTGGATTTTGGGGTTGGTGAAAATATACGGGTAGAGGAAGGATGAAAATAATTTAAGCATCTCTGCTGAGGTAAGTGTTTTCTAATATTTTAACTCATTTAGCAATTCAAAGCACATTTTCTGATAGCATGAAGTTGATCAAATTAAATTTTGAAATGGAATAAACTATGGATTTGAAAATATTAACATTTTTCTGTATCATAAGAAGAATATAATGGATATTTATTAAAGTTCTTGTTAAATTGCAAGGTTTTACTAAAACAAACACCATAGCTAATTAAACAAACATTTTTTTTTTTTAAAGATTTTTATTTATTTATTTGAAAGACAGAGATCACAAGTAGGCAGAGAGGCAGGCAGAGAGAGAGGAGGAAGCAGGCTCCCCATGGAGCAGAGAGCCCAACGTGGGGCTCGATCCCAGGACCCCGAGATCATGACCCGAGCCGAAGGCAGCGGCTTAATCCACTGAGCCACCCAGGTGCCCCAAACAAACATTTTTAATACAGTAATAAGTCAGTAAGAAAACTGAACCAGATTCAGGATTGAAAATAATGTAGTCCTCCACGAAGATATCAAAGCCAGATTCTTCACCTCAACCTAAGAAGGAAAACATGAAAGTATCAGCAATCCAAAAGAGTATCCAAGAAACACTCTCATACATAATAAAATCAGTATTCAAATAGAAAAGAACATTCCAATGTGGAAATACCACAACCAGAGTCAGCTCAGAGAGAAGATTAAAGAATCATACCCTGGTCAGAGCCAACACTGAGGCAATGGCAATACCAGGTCAGACTATACTTCACTCATCATCGCATCACTGTATTTCACATCCTTATATTCTTAAGAGCAGCCCATTCCTTTTTTTTTGCATCCAAGAAGACTTAGGTTAACCTATGAAAAAATAAAGGCTTCTATATAGTTAAGTTTCATTCAACCATGGGCTTTTAATAAATGCTTTTCCACTATGCTTGCTTTACAGACTCTGCTGTACAAAAAATGCAAACTTGAAGAAGTTTTGGTTTTGAGGAGCTTTTTTGTTTTTGAAATATAGGCGTGGAGAAGCATTTTTGGTTCAAAAACTTTTTTTTTAATGAGTCCAAACACCATGCATGATAAAACTCCAGGGACATCTGTGAAGGGATTTACAGTCTAATTCTAAAGCAAAAGCTTTGGGAAAGATCTTCAACTAAATTCCATTATAAAGTAGCCTTCTGTTCATCTAATATAAAAATATGATTTACAATTCTGCCAACAAAGATAAAAAGTATAGTCATACAGTTTTTATATTGAAATCTTCTATCTTAAGAATGCTAGACCCCGAGGGGCGCCTGGGTGGCTCAGTGGGTTAAAGCCTCTGCCTTCGGCTCAGGTCATGATCCCAGGTCCTGGGATTTAGCCCCGCATTGGGCTCTCTGCTCAGCTGGAAGCCTGCTTCCTTCTCTCTCTCTGCCTGCTTGTGATCTCTCTGTCAAATAAGTAAAATCTTAAAAAAAAAAAAAAATAATAATGCTAGACCCCAAGAGGCTATGTTTTGCCAAAGGTCCACAGCAAATTAACTAACAGTAGAGCTAAAGGAGAACAATGGTCTGATTACCAGATTCATATTTTTTCACTACCAACTAATCTGAGGTTTAATATCAATTTTCTTCAGGTCACGGGCAAGATAAAAGAAGTAATGCAGGGGCTCCTGGGTGGTTCAGTCAGTGGATCATGGGACTCTTGATCTTAGGACTGTGAGTCTGAGCCCCACAATGGATGTGGAGATTACATAAAATCTTTTAAAAAAAAAAGGCAATGCAGGGATGCCTGGGTGGCTCAGAGGGTTAAGCCTCTGCCTTAGGCTCAGGTCATGATCCCAGAGTCCTGGGATGGAGTCCTGCATCAGGTTCTCTGCTCAGCGGGGAGCCTGCTTCCCCACCCCCTCTCTCTGGCTGCCTCTCTGCCTACTTGTGATCTCTCTCTGTGTCAAATAAATAAATAAAATCTTTAAAAAAAACACACACACCAAAAAGTACGAATAAAAAAAAAAGCAATGCAAAGTCTAGGTAATTCACAACCTGAATAATCAATTTCTGAATAAGAAGGCTGACTGCATTTCATTTATTCTAAATGACACCTGGTGGTATGCTATCACCGACATGGAAAAGTACTTGGATCACCATGTCACCCTCCCCAGCCTACAGTATCTAAGTTACCATTCTGGAGACAGCGCATGCTTCCTCCAGCCATCTATAAATGTCAATAGATTGAGGGGCACCTGGGTGGCTCAGTGGGTTAAAGCCTCTGCCCTGGGCTCAGGTCCTGATCTCAGGGTCCTGGAATCGAGCCCCGCTTCGGGCTCTCTGCTCAGAGGGAGCCTGCTTACCCCCTCTCTCTGCCTGCCTCTCTGCCTACCTGTGATCTCTGTCTGTCAAATAAATAAATAAAATCTTTTTTAAAAATGTCAATAGATTGATACTCCTTAGTTTAAAACTGGCAGCTCTTGGTCTGTGTTGGCCATTCAGCAACTAACCTTCATTAAAAGAAATTAACAAAGCGCCTGTTTTACAGGGAATATGCTTGAGCCTTTAGCTCATCATCCTCTACAGGTGAAGTACATGTTAAAAAAGAGGAAAGCAGAGGCTGAGAAAACTTTTTCTAAAAGCATGCAACTTGGGAGCAGAGCTCCAAGTGAGCTCCCACCATACCCAGCCAGCACACGTCCCTAATTCTCTTCTTCAGCACACTTTGCTCCATCTGGAGTGGCTCCCTCAGCCCCTGCAATCTGGAGAACGCCTAATTACAGTTTTTAAACCTTACTCAAACGTCACCTTCTCGGTGAAGTGGTCTCCAACCCTCAGCCATCCTCTCTTCTCCCTCCACGGCACTTCTCCCACCACAGCACACATCACATCACTTACTCACCCACGCGCATCCCTCCCATCCCGTCTATCCCACCAGCCCGGGGACACTGAGTTCCCAGAGAACCAGGGCAGCGTCTTACCGGCCTTTGCATCCATTACACTCAGAACGGTGCCTGGTACATAAGACGAGGATCAATACATGAACGTTTCATTCAGTCAGTGGGCGACCCCCCCCCTCCCAAACCTTAAGCTCCTCGATTATCAAAGCATCAGCCCAATATATAAAGCCAACTTACCTCCAACATTGCAGGTGGGTAAGGAACATACCTCAAGCATCTCTAAGCCCGCCCTCCCCCAGCTTCTACCTCAAGGCTGTCTCCACGGCGCGTGGCGCAGGACAACGAGTGCTTACATACAGTGGACCCTCGACAAAACAATGACAATAAAGTCCAACGTTACCAACTTCTGCAAAGACTGAGAGGTACCGTTCTTGCGGGGAAATACAAGAAAGGCCGAAGCCAGGGCTCGAACCAAAGTCCCAGACAGGAGTCCGCAGCCCGCTTTCTGAACTCCTCAAGCTCCTACGCCCTATCTCGGGAGGCCTGCAGAGACTAATAGGAGCCAACCCTCGGCCTTTCGGTGGCCGGCTAAACCCAGTCCCGGTCCCACTTCCCGCTTCCCGCTTCTTGCCGGCCTCGGCCGTGCGGCCCTGAGGGCGTCCCCTAGCCCAGTAAAGCCCTCACAGAGCAACCAATCCTACGGCCGCCAGTGGGTCACGTGGGGCAGCCAATCGGAAGGCGGAAGCGCCTTCTGCGCGGCTCCTTCGCTTGGGTTGTTCGAGTGCAAGCTAACGAGTTTCTAGAGTCTGAGTGGTTCCTACCTTCCTCCCAACTCCCTCCGCTGGAATTTGTGGGACGGCTGTTGCCCGTTGCGAGTGCCTTGCTTCACAACCTCAAAGGACATCTGAGAGAATTGTGCCTTGGCTTTCCGGGGAAAAAATGACCGATTCAGATAGTAATCCAGCAGGAATTACTGCGCATGTCCGATTCCCGCGGGAGGGCTAGGGTTTGGGGTGGGCGGTGGAGGGATATGTGCCTTTCGGTTCCGGAACGCTTTGGCTGGCCTGGCGCGTGGACGCTTCCTCAATAAGTCGGAGGTCCCCCAAGAAAAGTGCGGCCAAATATCAAAGAAATGCGCAGGGAAGACTTCCTGGGAGGTGGCATTTGATCTGAGTCTTGAAAGATAGATTTTTAAAAATCAGGAGATTCTGGGAGAAGGGATAATTTAACGCCTGAATTAAGTGAGAAAGCTTGGGGAACTTAAATTTAGGTAAAGTGTAGTGTTTCAAAAAATTCAGTGAGTTAGAAACACCAGGAAGAAACTTAACGATGTATATGTCCTCTAGCATCAAAGACAACAAAAAAAACAAAAATGCCTGGGGCACAACCCAAATATTTTGGGATTGGAGCCCAAGGAATTGTATTTTTAAGAGGTGCCCCATTGAGGATTCTGATTCACACCAAAGCTTGAGGACCACTATTAGTATTAAAGAAAGAGGGCAGTAGGAGATTGAGCAGACAAATCAAGACTTTGTAAAGGACAGTGGCTTGCTGGCTGTGAAGATTACTCTGGAGGTAGTGGGAGATTTGAAGATTTCAAAGTCAGAGGAGATGGGTGATCAGAGCTTACTTAAGAAAACTATATGTACCTGTGTTTTTAAATCGATCAAAGGATGGGGCACCTGGGAGGCTCAGTCCTTAAGCATCTGCCATCAGCTCAGGTCATGATCCCAGGGTTCTAGAATCAAGGCCCACATCCCATCGGGCTCCCTGCTCTTTGGGAAGCCTTCATCTCCCTCTCCCCTTGCTTGTGTTCCCTCTCTCGCTGTGTCTCTCTCTGTCAGATAAATAAAATCTTATTATCGCTTCTTGGCCTTTTGGCTAAGATCAAGTGTAAAATCTTTAAGAAAAAAAAAGATCAAAGGAAGGCTAAGTGAAAGAAGGGGAGCTATTGCAAGTAATTGCAATGGTCTAGGTGAGAGCTAACAACCTAAATTAGGATTGTGGCAGTAGAAATGGAGAGGTGGCCTGGGGCACCTGGGTGGCTCAGTGGGTTAAAGCCTCTGCCTTCGGCTCAGGTCATGATCTCGGGGTCCTGGGATGAGCCCTGCATCGGGCTCTCTGCTCAGCGGGGAGCCTGCTTCCCCCTTTCTCTCTGCCTGCCTCTCTGCCTACTTGTGATCTCTGTCTGTCAAATAAATAAATAAAATCTTTTTAAAAAAATGGAGAGGTGGCCTATGAAAGGCAGGTGAGGAATGTAATGAGTGTCAGTAGAAGGTGTCAACGTAAATAAAGAGGAAAACTGAGGCAAGCTTAAAATTGTCAAAAAAATGAGTTTATTGGGGTGCCTGGGTGGCTCAGTGGGTTAAGCCGCTGCCTTCGGCTCAGGTCATGATCTCGGGGTCCTGGAATCAAGTCCCACATCGGGCTCTCTGCTCAGCAGGGAGCCTGCTTCCTCCTCTCTCTCTGCCTGCCTCTCTGCCTACTTGTGATCTCTGTCTGTCAAATAAATAAATAAAATCTTTAAAAAAAAAATGAGTTTATTTAGGAATAGCAGAGGAGTTGCCATTCAAGACATGCAAACTGTAGGAAACAGTGAGTTTCTTGAGGGTTTGGGGTTGACTGTATATATGGGCAGGGAATGTAAGGAGAGCTCAGAGACTGTTAAAATAAAAAACAAAGGGAGACCAGCTTTGAAAATTCACCAAGCAGACAAAACCAGTCCAGTCATACAAACAAAACTCAATCCAGCTTCTTTTGCAAGACCATCCCCACCTGGGTCATCTTTTGTTCATACCTCTGGAAACCGTGAGCAAAACTTCCTAAGGCTGATATGAGACAACCCCTGACCAACTCCCTATCATTGAAGAAAATTCCAGTGTCAGCTTTCCATAAACCACAAATTAATGGGAAATGAGTCTCTCGGTCCTTAAGTTTTATTTCCCTGCAGGCGCAGGTGTGAGATTCTTCATTTTATATCCTCCGGCTCCATTTTAGATTACAATTCCTTCATAAAGGACATGAAGAAATAAAAGGGAAGAATGAAGAAAAATGGAGTGTCTTCTGTACCAGACCTATTGAGGATTTCCATTGTACATTAGGGACATAGGAGGTTAGACCGTGAAGATAATGGGTCTTCGCATGTGCTATTTTTTCTTCCTGGTTTCCCCTTCCTTCCCCATTTCTCCCTCTCAACCTGGTACATTCTTACTCACAGGTTCCAACCCACATACCACCTCATTTATGAAATCTTATTCTCATGAGCATAGTTATTGTCACTCCTCAGAACACCCAGAGCATACTGTTCATCCGTTGTTAGCTCTCCAGAGTGGTGCTAGGGTATAGCGGCCATGCATTTGCAGGCTGTTCTAGAAGTTGAATGAGCATATAGAGAACACACTACACAGAGTGCTCACCTCATGTTGTTATATATGTCATATTGCAATGAATTCATATATGTTTTCCTGCTCTAGACTGTGAGCAGGACAATGTGTCTTATTCTGGTCAACAGTAAGGCTGCATGGCAGTGTTGGTAAATGAGATTTGGAATTAGATCAACAGGGTTTCAAATCCCAGCTCTATTACTTACTAGGTGTGTAGCCTTGAGCTTTACTTCCCTGAATTCAGTTTCTTCATTTATAAGATGGTGAAAAGAATGTCTTACAAGTTGCTATGAGGACAATTTGAGACAACCAAAATTGCATAGCTGGCCCTAAGAAGGCAGTCACTAGATGCCAGTTTTATTGTGAAGTGTAGCCCCAGAGCATAGCACCACATACAGAACACAGTAAGTGCTTCATAATTGCTTATCAAATGAAGAATGGACATGGTACGCCAGGCACCATGCTAAGCTCTTTAAGTACATCATCTCATGTCATTCTCACAAGAATTGTACAAAGAAGGCACTATTATGATCTCCAATTTTCACAGAAGGCATCTGAGGCTTAGATTTGCATAACCAATGTCTCACAAAGCTAGTGAATGCTAGGGCAAGGATTTCAACATCTTTGGTGCTCAAAAACAAAACAAATAAAAAACAAACAGGGGCACCTGGTTGGCTCAGTGGGTTAAGCCTCTGCCTTCAGCTCAGGTCATGATCTCAGGGTCCTGGGATCGAGCTCTGCATTGGGCTCTCTGCTTGGCAGGGAGCCTGCTTCCCCCCTCTCTCTCTGCCTGCCTCTCTGCCTACTTGTGATCTCTCTCTCTGTGTCAAATAAATAAAAATCTAAAAAACAACCCCAAACAAACAAACAAACAAACAAAGAAAACTAATTGAATGAGAGAATGAAGGTTGGGGGACTTACCCAGAGTCAGGTAGTGGTAGAGGGAGAGCCAGCACTGTTCCTCTTGGTCACTGGGCTCTCCATAGTCTTGGAACCATCTCTGTGAATGAACTGAGAACAGATGGAGGCCAGTATTTGGCAGTTTGTGTCTAGTATGTGCAAGGGCTGTACCCTAACTACTCCTGTTGATAAACTGAAGTGCTTAGTGAATAAACACACCTTAAATTGGAGGCTCTAGTGTTTAGCCGATTGGCAACAGCACGGCCAGATCACTTTCCCAAGAGCTAAAAAAAAGCATTGTCCAAGTTACTGATTTCAGTTTGTTTTGTGTCATGGACCTTTGTGTTGAGCTTATCCAGAGTCAGGATATGAGATCCTCTCTGGCCTGAGAACCTAACCATTCATATCCAGGGGGGTTAACTAGAGAAATTCAAAGGAAGAGAAATTTCCTCTGCTCATCATTCCCATTATCCCTCTTTCTCCCAATTTGCACTGAAAAAGGAGGAGGAGGAAGTGAAGAAGGTGAAGGAAGAAGGGAGAAAGAGGAGGAAACAATCCAGTTCCTAGTTTCCTGCCCAAATAATGTTTTTTTTTCTTCACTGGGGTAAAAAAGGGAGATGTTTAGGTAGATTTCTGATTTTGAAGACTCCTAAGCAATCCCAAATCCCAAACTTGAAAGACAGTGGAAGGAATAGGAGCATTTGTAGTGGCAGACCTGGCTTTGAGCCCCTGCTCTTCCCCTTATGGCCATGTAACCTCTGTTTCCCTGTGGTATAACACATTCCCATCTTGATCCCTGGCACCCCAAAGCACATATCCAGTAAATGACGGTCATTTTTTCTTTTTCTAAACAAAAGTAGTATCAGAAGGATTTCAGTGTGAGAGTGAGGCTGAGAGTTAAGGCAGGTAACAGAACTCAAAGTGAGACTGAACTTGGAAGTGAAGTCGAAAAGCTGAAAGCAGGCCTTTGGAGTTCATTCTGTTGCTGTGCTGATGGTACATCACAGCATCTGTTCTGTCTCCCACCCTGGAAACTTTATTCAGCCAAATACAGCCAGGTACAAAGGGTAATGCCAGTGAAGCAGAACTTGGTAGGAACTGTAACCTCAGTCAATTAAAAAAAAAAAACCCATAACCTCAGTTACCTTAAAAAACTAGGGACATTCAGAAACCTACTTGAGAATGTCATGTCATGATAAACAAACTGAAACAGATACACAGAGTTGTTTGATGGTATGATTTAAGGGAGAGAAGTATATTCGTTTCCCTTGGCTGCTGAAACAAATTATCACAGACTTGGTCGTGTAAAACAAGAGAATTCTCTTGCAGCCAGGAGTTCAACATCAGTTTCACTGGGCAGAAATCAAGGTGCTGGCAGGGCTGTGCTCCCTCCAGATGCTCTAGGGAGAATCCACTTTGTACCTCGTCCAGCTTCCAGGGGCTGCTGGCATTCCCTCTCTTGTAGCCACATTGCTCGCTGGACTCTATCTCTTTGGTCCTATTACCGCCTCCTCCTTTGTGTATATCACATCCCCTCTGCCTCTGTCTTAGGAGAACACTGGGCTTAGGGTTCTTCCAAATGATTGAGGATAATCCCATCATTCAAGATCCTTTCTTAATCACATCTGCAAAGACCTCTTTTCCTTACAAGTTAAGACTTACAAGATCATAATCATCGGTGACTATTATTCAGCCTACTACAAGAAGCTTGCTTCAATTTTTTTAATATTTTATTTTATTGTTAAAGATTTTATTTATTTATTTATTTATTTGAGAGAGAGCAATAGAGATAGTGAGAGAGAGCACAAGCTGGGAGGGGAAGCAGAAGCAGACTCCCTGCTGAGCAGGGAGCCTGACTAGGGGCTCAATCCCCAGACCTCAGGATCATGACCTGAGACAAAGGCAGACACTCAACCGAGTCACCCAGGTGCCCCAGAAGCCTGCTCCAACTTAACCAGCATCCCCAAATGAGGTAACTCCCTCATCTGTTCATTTTTTTTTTCACTTAATTGGGTTGTTTTAATTATAAAAAGAATTGATGTTCAGTGTAGACATTTGGGAAAGACAAAAAGTTAAAGAAAAACAAAAAGGAAGGGAAAAGAAATTAGATTAAAAAATCATGCATAATCCTTTCACCCAGGAATAGTCAGCCACTTACCAAGGAGCATTTTTTCTAGGCTGGGTCTTGTGCCCAACAAAAAAGAAGAGCAGGAAAAAGAAGATAAAGGTAGATAGGATAGGGGTGCCTGGGTGGCTCAGTGGATTAAGGCCTCTGCCTTCCGCTCAGATCATGATCCCAGGGTCCTGGATTGAGCCCCCCCCCCCC
>RCUC01121373.1:0-53732 GCA_003697995.1 Taxidea taxus jeffersonii | reverse complement strand
ACACACACACAAAATGGAATAACAATGCCAAAAATTGACATGGGAGGGCACCTAGATGGCTCAGTTAAGCCTCTGCCTCAGGTCCTGATACCCTGTGCCCCTGCCCCCCAGGATTGAGTCCCACAAGTCCCCTAGCGCTACCTGCTCAGCAGGGAGTCTGCCTTTTCCCTTACCCCTCCCCCTGCTCATGCTTTCTCTCGCTCTCTCTCAAATAAATAAAATCATTTTTCAAAAAGATTTTATTTATTTGACAGAAAGAGATCACAAGTGGGCAGAGAGACAGGTGGGGTGGGGGTGGGAGGCAGCAGGCTCCCTGCTGAGCAGATGCAGGGCTTGATCCCAGAACCCTGAGACCATGCCCTGAGCTAAAGGCAGAGGCTTAACCCACTGAGCCACCCTGGCACCCCTCAAATCAATAAAATCTTTAACAAAAATTGATGTGGGGCTGAGAAGCTCTCTTGGGTAGAAAAGCTTTCTGAAAACCAACTTTTGTGGAGTTAACTATATGAAGCAGAGAAATTACTTGTGAACTCTGCAACAAAGGGTCAATTTAGGGTTGGCATAAACTCTTTAAATCAAGGCGATCAGGGGCACCTGGGTGGCTCAGTGGGTTAAAGCCTCTGCCTTCAGCTCAGATCATGATCCCAGGGTCCTGGGATCAAGCCCCACATCGGGCTCTCTGCTGAGTGGGGAGCCTGCTTCCCCTCCTTTCTCTCTCTCTGCCTACTTGTGATCTCTCTCTGTCAAATAAATAAATAAAATCTTAGAAAAAAAAAAAACCAAGGTGATCATACTTAAAAATCTTTCTTGCTTTGGGAGGTAAGACAGAATGAAGCCAAAGCTGTCTCTCACGCTGATTTCTATGAATCGACATCAAACAGAACATTCTACAGACCAAACACGTAAGTGCAGAGGGAAAGTGAGCAGCAAGAGGTGAAGGGCAGCTGAGTTCTGAGACGGGCTTTGGTGGGACAGAAGACGATAAGGAGATGGAGGGTGACGCACAGCAGTGAGAAAGGGAAGGAAAGGGAGAAAAAGGCAAACGTGAAAAATTCACTTGCAGTTGAGACTTATTTTAGAGGTCACAGAAAGTTAAAAGAATAAGACATGTTCCCTGGCCTCAAAAAACTTAAGTATTTAAGTTTCAAAACTTGAACAGCCTTGAATGACGCTAAATGCGCTGTGTGCTTTACAAGGAAGGTCTCAGTCAATCTACCCCCTTACCCTATGAAGTGTGCACGTCTATGCTCATATTCGGGTGAGGAAACTGAGGCACAGAGCAGTTCCACAACTTGCTCCCCTCCATCAAGAAGCAGAGCCCAGAGTTTATCAGCCCCATTCTTAACTGCTGCCCCTTCCAGGCAAGAAAGACTTGGTGGATGATGGAACTCACGAGGTCTGGAAAGATTTGTCTCTAGAAGACAGAAACCTAACTTGTTCATTCCTCAGCCTCCTCCCCAGGTCCAACAGATTTATTTTTTGGCTCATGCTATTTTGAGCCATATTCCCTATTCTCCTGCCCCCTCTATTCCCCTTCTCTCCATGCTCATTTTCTCTCTCTGTCCAACTCTTCTCCCAAAGCCTCTCCAAGGCAGTACATACACACCAAGCAGCTCTGCTTTTAAGTTTTCCAAATGGTCTTCATTCTTTGGGTGTATGTTTGGATGAGATCCAATAGGTAATCCCTGAAGAGCCTTTCAGACTGTAATTTTCCCTCTGTCCTGCATCATTCCCATCAGCTTAGAAACATAGTTTAGCTCTCCCATCTTTAAAAAAAAAAAAAAATAACTATTTTTTTGAAAACCTGTCCTTGACCCCATATACTCTTGCAACTCTGTTTCTGTATTCCTCACTTACAGTGTCTTAGAAAAAAGTTGTCTGCAGCCACTGTCTTCATTTCTTACCTCTCTTCAACCCACTTCATTGGCTCCTGTCCCACTCTCTAAGCTGGTAACTCCCAAATTTATATTTCCAGCCCTAACCTTCCTTCTTAACCAGCTGCCTACTTCACATCTAATTTGGATGTTTAATTTCCAAATTAATATGCCTCAAGGCAAACTCCTGTTTTCCCAGCCTGATCTACTCTTCTCCTAGCTTTCTTATCTGGCAAATAACTTTACCAGGAGCCCAAGCCAGGAATGTGGGGCTCACTCATCCCTCCCCCACTTAAATCCACCACTGAGGGCTAGCTACTCTCCTCTATCTCCAGAATATCCCAAATCTGTCTGTTTCTCTCCATCTTTATCCTCATCCAAGCCACCATCATCTCTCACCAGAGTTCCTGTTAGACCCACTTTATATAATCCACTCCCCACATGATAGTCAGAGAAATGTTTTAAAATGCAAGTCAAGTCAAGGGGTGCCTGGGTGGCTCAGTGGGTTAAGTCTCTGCCTTTGGCTCGGGTCATGATCTCGGGGTCCTGGCATCGAGTCCCGCATCGGGATCTCTGCTTGGTGGGGAGCCTGCTTCCTCCTGTCTCTCTGCCTGCCTCTCTGCCTACTTGTGATCTCTCTCTGTCAAATAAATAAATAAAATCTTTAAAAAATAAAATAAAATAAAATGCAAGTCAGATAATATCATCCCTCTGCTTAAAACCCTTCAAGGTCTTTCCATTACATTTAGCATAAAATCTGGCCTTCAAGGCTTTACATGATCAGGTTCTGGTCCCCTGCTCGCTAAGCCCCCAGCCATACTTGCTATCTTTCTGTTTGTTGAGCATATCAAGTTTGGGAGCTTCTGTACTATTTTCTCCCTCTTCCTAGATTATGAATTCCCTTGATCTTCTATTACTGGCCTCCTCCCACTATCTGGGTCCCAAGTCAATGTCATCTTTTTTTTTTTTTTTAAGTTTTTTTAAAAATTTATTTATTCGACAGACAGAGTTCACAAGTAGGCAGAGAGGCAGGCAGAAAGAGAGAGGGGGAAAGACTCCCCGCAGAGCAGAGAGACCGATGCGGGGCTCGATCCCAGGACCCTGGGATCATGACCTGAGCCGAAAGCAGAGGCTTTAACCCACTGAGCCACCCAGGTGCCCCTCAATGTCACCTTCTTGGAGTGGCCTTTCCTCGTGACCCAATTTAAAACACTCATTTACTGTCACCCTGTCCTATTTTCATATTTGCACTTGTTACTCCCTAATGTTCCATTTCTGTGCGGGTCTAGTCACTTTAGAATGCAAGCTCTGTGGGAACTAGAACCTTGGATTTGTGTTCTGCCATATGCTCAGCACCTGGAATAGTGCCTAGCACTAGGAGGCACTCAAATACTAGTTTCATAAATCAGTGAAAGAGAAGATCCTCGAGGGACACCTGGGTGGCTCAGTCGGTTAAGGTCATGATCCCAGATGGGATTGGAGCCCTGCGGCTCCCAGCTCAGCAGAGACTGTTGCTTCTCCCTCTCCTCTCTCCCTCTGCCCCTCCTTCCATTCATGTGCACCCATGCGTTTTACTCGCGTTCTCTCTCAAATAAATAAAATCTTTAAAAAAATCCTTGAAACCTGGGACTGCGATAACTCAATTTTTTAAAAAGATTAGAGAGCGAGCAAGAGAGTGAGCACAAGAGCAAGGGGAAGTGGGGAGGGGCAGATGGAGGGTGAGAATTTCAAGCAGACTCACCACCGAGCTTGAAGCACAGTGAGGGGCTCCATCTTAAGACCCTGAGATCATGAACGGAGATTTCATGACTTAATGAAATTAAGAGTCAGATGTTTGACTGAGCCACCCATGTGCCCCACGATGCATATAACTTTTCCCAACTGCCTAATGACGTGACCGCACCTCCACTCAGTGGAGTTCTCAGAATTGGATGACGAAGAAAATATGCAACACATCTACTGTAAAAATTCTAGCAGCAAAGGGAAAGTGAACACCTTAATGTAGGCTTCATTTTAACAAAAAATTTCTGATGAAAACTTGTGATGGGGTGCCTGGGTGGCTCAGTTAAAGCCTCTGCCTTCGGCTCGGGTCATGGTCCCAGGGTCCTGGGATCAAGCCCCGCATCAGGCTCTCTGCTCAGCGGGGAGTCTGCTTCTCCCTCTGCCTGCCTCTCTGCCTACTTGTGATCTCTGTCAAATAAATAAATAAATCTTTAAAAAAAGAAACTTGTGATAAATCAAAGTTATACCAACTACAATCCCCTGAACATGGGAATTTTTTCTAGGTTTGGGGTTCAAGTCTTAGAACCAATAACTGGGTGATAAGTCCCAAAGGCAAAGCTTTCCCCAACTACCTTTACCCTTGGCCTCTTTTCTTCCTCTACCCTGTGAACTATAGGAACAACAGGTACTGAAGAAGTCTTCTCTTCCATCAAGAAAAAGTGTCAGTAATTCCATGCCCTGGAGAATTTCAGGTCTATATTATGAAACACTTTTTTAAAAAGTGGGTTATAGATACTTTTCTATCCACTCTGTATAACTCTCATAGATTGTGTAATGCCTTACGAAGGGCCTGGATGCTCACCACCCACACCTCCAGTCGAAAACTAGGTTAGGAGTAAAATGAAAACTCTGCAAAAAAGAAAAAAATTTTCCTCCTGCTTTTCATAAAGTCCTCAGCTCAATTCATATCTTATAGCCATGGAAATCCAGAGCAAGCAAAGAGGTCAAGAATCTAAGTAATTAGGGGAACCTGGGTGGCTCAGGGGTTAAAAACAGAGAGAAAGGGTGCCTGGGTGGCTCAGTGAGTTAAAGCCTCCGCCTTCAGCTCAGGTCATGATCTCAGGGTCCTGGGATCAAGCCCCGCATCAGGCTCTCTGCTCAGTGGGGAGCCTGCTTCCCTCTCTCTCTCTCTCTCTCTGCCTGCCTCTCTGCTTACTTGTGATCTCTGTCAAATAAGTAAATAAAATCTTAAAAAAAAAAAAGAATCTAAGTAATTATTCAGCTAGTAATAAACAGTAGCAGACACTCCCTTTGAAAGTGTGGGAATTCTCATTTCCACACTAAAGTCAGGAAACACAGCCCTGACCAGCAGGCAAGAAAACCGAAGAGGTACTTTCCTTATCTACCTGATAGCTCGGGCCCTACTTCATCCAGAACAAAGCCAGTCTGCCACACCTAGCGTTCAGGAAATTTTAGGGAGGAGGGGTAGGGTGGAAGGGAGAGGCTTTATCAAGCTGAACTACGCAGAGTCTGGGAAAGTGCCCAGTGAGAACAACGGAACACCCCCAGTCGTTTTCCCACAAGGCTGGTAGAGGTGAGGTTTCCACAGCCCATTAAGCTTCAATCGCTCTGTAAACTCTAAGGGGATCTCTTTAAGGTCCTACTTTCTTCCCCCTCTGGGGAGAGGTCTTCACTCTGCTTCAGGACGGTAGCCTGGGAAGATGCGTTATCTCACACGACCCCTCGCCCTCCCACAGCTCCCGTGCTCCGCCCTAACTGACTTTAGGAAACTGGAAGGGCAGCTGTGGAAATAGAGTAAAACATTCTCTTCCCTTCAAGGCAGCTGGCGCCGTTTGCACTTTTTCCAAAAAAAGGGGCCAGGAGGTGGTTATTTTCCATTTTTTAAAATGGTTATGGACCCAAACACAGCGAAGCAACCAACCACACCAGCACGGCAGGGTCAATCCGCCCACAGTTCACAGGCGGCCCGTAAGTACGGAGATCCATTCACTCAGAACTTCGTATCGTATTTTAAAATGTCCACAGTAGTAAAGAATAGTTCCACAAACCCCAGCGCTCGATAACCCAGCTTCAGTGATTACCCATGTAAATCCACTCCCTCTTCAAACCACACATTTTTTTTTTTTTATTTGATAGACAGAGATCACAAGTAGGCAGAGAGGCAGAGAGAGAGGAGGAGGAAGCAGGCTGTCCGCAGAGCGGAGAGCCCGATGCGGGGCTCGATCCCAGGATCCTGGGATCATGACCCGAGCCGAAGGCATTGGCTTTAACCCACTGAGCCACCCAGGCGCCCCTCAAACCACAATTTTATTGTGAGAATGAACCCATGTGTCTTACGGGCCGTCACATTTAATTTGTTATGATACATAATAACTTCTTTAGAGTTTTGGGGCAGAAAAGTAAAACTTCACAAGTTCTGACTAATTGGCTTGAAGCCTACCCAAACGATGGAAAAAGCCGCATTATGCAATTTTTTCAAGGCAGCTTTATCACTTCCAAGTTAAAGAGGATCATAAAAGCACTGCCAAGGAGAGGGCCTATAGGTTTTGCTTTAATGAACACACATGCAAGCGGTAACTGTAAAATTATTAATTATCTTTGCAGGCAAAGAGGTGTTTCAAAGTTAACCTAAGATGGGTTCACCAGCGCACACTGTCACCGCAAAACAACACAGCCCCAGGCGGCTTACACAACCTAAATTAATTTTCTCACCGTTCTGGAGGCTGGAAGTCCGAAATCCGGGAGCCGTGGCAGGGTCAGGGTTCAGAGGGAGTTCTCGTGTCCCACTGGTGCCTCATGCGGCGGAGAGCTCGGGAGCTTGCGGTAAACCTTATCAGGGCACTAATCCTATCAGGAGGGTTCCACCCGCAGGACCTCCTCTAAACCTAACTGCCTCCCAGAGGCCCCACCTCCAAATACTGTCACCCTGCAGACTGGGGCTTCCATGTAGGAATCTGCAGCAGCAGGAAGACGGACGAGGGACCCAATTCAGACCACAGCAAAAGACATGTTTTATTTATTTATTCATTTATATTTTTAAATATCTTTTTTTTAAGATTATTAAAATTTATTTATTTGATAGAGATCACAAGTAGGCAGAGAGGCAGGCAGAGAGAGAGGGAGAAGCAGACTCCCCGCTGAGCAGAGAGCCCAATGCGGGGCTCGATCCCAGGACCCTGGGACCATGACCTGAGCTGAAGGCAGAGGCTTTAACCCACTGAGCCACCCAGGCGCCCCTCCACTTTAATTTTCAAGTGGGTCATTCATTATTCTGCTCCTGTCCTGTGGATGCCCAGCTCTTGGTGGCTGAACTCTCCTGCAAAGGTGACCCTGCTGGAGAGGTGAGGTCATGGTCACAGAGTGCTGCTGAGGGCTCGCCTTGGCATGAAATGGGGCATACATTCTCATCCTAAGGCCTTTCTGATTGGAGATGAAAGTGCTTTGGGGACGTGGGGCCCAACCTCGTGAATTAAGAGCAGGAAAAAAAAGGGTACTTTGTGACAGGTGTCTGAATTCTCAGCACCCTGAGAGAACTAAGAATGATCTGTAACCGACCACAGTGAAACTTCGTCTTGACATTTCCCCCGGAAGCTGGGAGTAAATATTGAAAACCAGAATGCTTAGTTTGAGGAGTTGCAACAAATTAACTGGAAGATAGCTCATTGTAAAATATATCCTTATTATACCTAATGTTATTACTGCTTGTGAAGCTTGGGAGTTTGGGAAGTTCTGAGTTCAAATTCGGCCTCCAACATGAAGTAGCTGTGTGACCTCAGGCTAATTTCTAGGCCTCCTCATTTTATTTTTGTTTTTTAAATCTGGAAGATAGGGATATCAGCACATACCTTCAGGAAGTGGTTGTAAGGAATAAAAAATATATGTAAATAGCTTGGCATACTATCTGGTACAGAGTAAGAGCCAAATAAATGGTGGCTACTATTATTAGCTTCGCATCATTGAACGTCAACAATTATAATTAACTACACCTGCAAAATTTGAGTAAAGATTGCTTTCCTTACTTATCTCGACAATCAGAAACACCTTCTCGACAATCAGAAACAAACACCTTCTCAAGGGAAGGGAGGTAGATTTTTTAAACTCCCCTCAGTGTTTAGGTTGTACATCTTTGGAGTATTTTAAAAGATGGCAAGCAGGGTTTTTGTTTTTTAAGCATTTTAGAGTATCCTTCTGGTTCATAGAATGTCAGTAGTTTATTTGCCACTTACATGAGAAGCTGTGTCTTCAGTCCTACTTTGCAGGAAATAGTAGGAATATTCACCAAGCACTTTTCAGAAATAAGAGGTGAGACATTCAACCAAGGTTCTGGGGATATGTATATGGTGCAACAAGATAAATACGGGGTCTCAATGTAATATACAATCCCACTGAAAGTAAGTGTGAGTTTACTCCCCCAGAGGTATAGGAGTTGCCGGAGTGGACCACTCTAGGACTCGTGCAATCACATCGGAAAGACCACTGCGAGCTGACTGTAACTCTGGGACACACCGAGTGAGATAGCCTCAAGATGCCTCCATGTCTCATTTATGGTGTGGAAAGCAGTATCTGCCTCCAAGAGTGTGAACTTCATCTGCAGATTTCAAGGGGGAGAGCTGGAGGCTGAAGACTACGTGAGAGGACATGAAGTCTTTCAGGAAAACATTGTGAAGTGGTAACAGGAAAATGATGCTCTTGAGTCCTATTTATAAGTAAGGTGCTTGAGAAGAGTTGGTCTGATTAAGACAGAGAAAAAAAATATCCATGTGCCAGAAAACGAAAAGTGGGTGTTGCCCTGTGGTCTCCTTGCTCACTACCGACATTTTTTTTCCTATTAAGAGCTAGGAAGGGGTAGTGCAAAATTCCGCATTTATGAATAGTGTAAATCAAGTTTTACTAATTGAATCCTAAAACGGGGGGGTTTAGATTAGGAATTAATTAGATTAGATTAGATTAGATTAGAACAAGCACTTTTCAGAAATAAGAGGTAAGATTAAGGGGATTAGAACATGGTGGAGTAAGATGTTTCATCAGTGTGAAAGTCTTGCCGGCTGCTGCAGTTGGTATAATATAATATATCCCTGGGTACAGTTCTGGCAAATGAGTGCCAGGAGCGCTGTTGTTAATCTGGATGTGAGAGGATACTGACGATCACACGTGCTCAGTGGGCCTGGGACTGTGTGTTATAGGTGATACGTTCAGGTTCCTTCATCCTGAAGGCTTTACCAGTGCTTCTCAATCTTGGGTAAAGTAGTGACTTTTTCTAAAGAGAAATGAAAATGCTCCACTGATCCTTACGTTTCCTTTAAATCACCCCTAACGTATTACGTACGTTACTGTAACATACCAAAATAAAATGAGGTGCAAACTCCTGATATTTATAGTTCTTATGAACCAAAGGCTTTTATTTTTCAGGTTAATTTATTATTTTTAAAAATATTTTATTTATTTATTTGACAGAGATCACAAGTAGGCAGAGAGGCAGGCAAAGAGAGAGGGGGAAGCAGGCTCCCTGCCAAGCAGAAAACCCGATGCGGGACTTGATCCTAGGGCCCTGAGAGCACAACCTGAGCTGAAGGCAGAGGCTTAACCCACTGAGCTACCCAGGTACCCGATTTTTCAAGCTAAATTTAAATCACACTATCAAGCCAATGATATTTAAACTGACAATACTAATTTAGTGAGATGGATGATATTATTTTGCTGAAAGTATGTAACCGATTATAAAGTAAACATACTACTGATTGCCACAGGGTAGGTTCTTTCGATTTCAGTGCATTTATAATGGCAATTTTTCTTTATTTGAACTATTAGATTACCTTCCTTAATATAGTGGTAATGTATCATTCATATGCCAACTCTGTTCTTTTCTCATTTGCCTAGGACAACTGGAGAATGCTACATTGTATCAATCTGATCACAAACACAAAGCAAGCAGGAGTGAAATTGAGGCAGTACTCAGTTATAAAGCGGTCATTTTATTCTTAATGAAACTGTTCTGTCTCTGCATTCTCCAAAGCCACATGTGGCTATTGAGCACTTGAAGTAGACAAGGGTAACCCAGGGACAATATTTTTTTTTTTAAAGATTTTATTTATTTATTTGACATAGAGAGATCACAAGTAGGCAGAGAAGCAAGCAGAGAGAGAGGAAGGGAAGCAGGCTCCCTGCTGAGCAGAGAGCCCGATGCGGGGCTCGATCCCAGGACCCTGGGATCATGACCTGAGCTGAAGGCAGAGGCTTTAACCTGCTGAGTCACCCAGGTGCCCCAAGATATTTTTTTTTTAAGACTTTATTTATTTATTTGACAGAGAGAGATCACAAGTAGGCAGAGAGGCAGGCAGAGAGAGAGGAGGAAGCAGGCTCCCTGCTGAGCAGAGAGTCTGATGCGGGGCTCGATCCCAGATCCCTGGGATCATGACCCGAGCTGAAGGCAGAGGTTTTAACCCACTGAGCCACCCAGGGGCCCCGCCAGGGACAAGATTTTTAATTAATTTTCATTCAAACAGTCACACGCGGCTAGTGGCTACTGTTGGCCAGTGCGGAATCCTCATTCATGCATTTACTGGATAGTGTTTTAGGTTATCAGTAATATGAAATCACTAGCTGTGTAAGCAGGGCAATGTATTGAACCTTTCTAAACTTCATTGCCCTCGTCTATAAGTTGGGGATGAAATATAATGCATTTAATCACTCATCGCAGTGCTAAGTGAAAAGAAACAACATTTAACCCCTAGGGATGCTAGTGGGTGATAGGCTGGGAGGAAGTCTACCCTTTCTCATAGCCTCCATCGCTGCCCTCTCAAGTCACCCCTGGCTGTACTTCTTTGAAATATACATTAACATTTTCTCCATTTCATGTGAAGTGCCAGTAGAGGCATCTTCGGACAACATTGTTATTTTTATTAACCTCTAACAGGCAAACTAAGTAAAAACAGTGTTTACCAAGCAAATGCAGCTTTGATTAGTCACCTGCCTTCCACTCAGATTGTCCCCCTAACGCCTGGGTGGTTCACTTGGTTAAGTGTTCAACCCTTGATTTCAGCTCAGGTCCTGATCTCAGGGTTGTCAGATGGAGTCCCCCCCTAAGCTCCCCGCTCAGCAGGGAGTCTGTTTAAGATTCTTTCTCTCCCTCTGCCCCTCCTGCCTCTAAAAAAAAAAAAAAAAAAAAAAGATGGTCTCCCTGAACCCCTCCCATATTGAAATTCTGCAGCTGCTGGTGATCTTGCGTAACTGTCACAGGTGCATCAAACAGCCAAGATGTTTAGACCTCATTTTTACTTCTCTGGAAAACAGGAAGCCTAAGCCCCCTTAGGGGTATAGTGGACCATTATGAAATTGCTTCTGTCACACTACGTACTCCCTCTGTTGCTACTCCTGCAGGGGCTATCCTTCCATTCCCCAGGTCCCATATACCCCATTTGGACCTGGCAAACATTTGGCATGATTTTCCAGAATCTGCTCAAGCTTCTCCTCATCTGTGGAACCTTTCCCCTTAATCTTATCTCCCTCACCCTGTCCTTTGACAGAGACTGCATCAGCACCCATAGTCCTCACATTTATTTTACATTTATTCTTAACCTTATGTTATTTTTTTAAAAAGATTTTATTTATTTATTTGACAGAGATCACAAGTAGGCAGAGAGGCGGGGGTGGGGGAGGAAGCTGGCTCCCTGCTGAGCAGAGAGCCAGATGCAGGGCTCGATCCCAGGACCCTGAGGTCATGATCTGAGCCAAAGGCAGAGGCTTAACCCACTGAGACACCCAGGTGCCCCTTAACCTTATGTTATTGACTGAACTGTTTCTCTTCCAAAAATAGGTTGAAGTTCTAACTTCCAGTACCTCAGATTATGTCCTTATTTGAAAATAGGGGCATTGCAGATGGAATCGGTTAGGTGAAGGTGAGATCTGCCTGGAGTGGGCAGGCCCTGGATCTGTTACCACCGTATGCTTATATTATAAGAAGAGGGAAAGGGAGACACACAAGGGGGAGAAGGCAGAAATTTCAGTGTTGCAGCTCTAAGCCAAGGAATGCCACTGATCGCAAGGAGGGATTCTCCTCTACAGGCTTCAGAGGGAGTATGGCCCTGCCGACACCTTGCTCTCAGACCTCTAGCTTTCAGAACTGTGAGACAGTAAGTTTGTTTTTGTAAGCCACTCAGTTTGTTTGTTGTTGTTGTTTGTTACAGCAACCCTAGGAAGCTAACATGCCTTATGAAAATCATAAGCTCCTCGAGGGCAGGGACTTTGCTTAATTTATTCCTGTGTCCCTTAAGCTGTCAGTGTCTGAACCAATATGTTGGATGGATAAATGAAAGCACACGGCACCTATTCCTTTGCCTTCATCTGGTCTCAAATTGGAACTGCAGAAAAATCACTTTAAATAAATTCGGTGCTGCTGCCTGTGGCCACGCAGGGTAGGTGGGCATTGTATGATTCCAGAGTTGTGTGATGTGGTGACCATCGATTATTTATTATTGAATAACTGAATCTACATAAGGAAAGTCAGTAGAACAGTGAACCACCCCCTCCCCTGCCCCGTAACATCTTGTTAGAAGAACCACCGCTCTTATGAGGTTCAGCTCTTACTTTGCCCAACAACCATAATTATCCTCTAGATTGCGGGATTGGTAACCTACAACCTTGAGCCAAGTCCAGCCTGCTTTTGTAAATAAAGTTTTACTGGGGGACGCCTGGGTGGCTCAGTTGGTTAAGCGGCTGCCTTCGGCTCAGGTCATGATCCCAGTGTCCTGGGTTAGAGTCCCACATCGGGCTTCTTGCTTAGCAGGGAGCCTGCTTCTCCCTCTGCCTCTGCCTGCCACTCTGTCTGCCTGTGCTCACTCTCTCTCTCTCTAACAAATAAATAAATAAAATCTTAAAAAAAAAAAAGTTTTACTGGAACACAGTTACACTCACTGATTGACATATTGTTTATGGCTGCTTAAATCCTACAGTGAGAGTGATGAGTGGCTGTGATGTAGCCCACAGAGCCTAAAACGGTTACTGTCTGGCCCTTTACAGAAAAAAATGTGCAAAGCCTTGTTCTAGATAATATAAATTGGTAGACATTGCCAGAATGTTTTATATTAAGTGGTAAAAATCCCACCTTGAAACTGAAGCAATTCATTTTATCATGGTTTGGAAGATTCTACACAACTACCGTTAACGTCGGCACGCCAGAAAGAAAATTATGTGTAGAAAGTAATTTATTTCTTCCTCGAAATGGGAGCCAGGGATTAAGAAGAAAAGAATGTATGAGCTTATTTATGTGTGTATGTGAATGGGGGGGTGGGCAGTATAAGTTCCAAGCAAATATAACATATGTAACTTATACAACTAGGTGCTCTATATAGGGAATTTTTTGAACCGTGTCCAGCTCCCCAACCTGGAGAGGTGAGAAGTGGAGAAATGGATGGAGATCTATTACAAAGTCCAGGAGGAGAAATGCTGTTCCAATGTTTACGAGAACAGTTTTGCCTGCAGTTTTATTCTTTCTGGAAAGTATTGTGGAAAGTCTTAGACCTTTCTAAGAGGCCCCTTATGCATCAAGCCTGCCATGTGACCCTATCACCCTGGCCTCAGATGATTGGGCCCATGCTGGATGCCTGATCCAAAGGTCAAAGGCCTAGGCAAGGGCCTAGCACAAGGACTCTGCCCAGTAGGGGTAAATACTGGCACACCAACCACATGCTCTCTTTGGGGGAGTTTAGAGACTTAATGGAGACAGTGAATCTATTTATCAAGATTAGCAAAGCAGAAACAGAGCATACTTGTTACCACAATGACAGGGCAATTGTTACCTAAAAAGAAAATCTGCTCACAAGTAACATTGCCTCCTGAGGGATGTTGACATTTCCAGAGGCTGACTATGCCATTGGCATGGGCCAGCATGCACCATTTCTGTGTTACTGTTAGGGGATGGGTTTAGTTCATGGTCCACTCAGTTTCTTGATCTCATCACCTCACCCACTCCCTTCCCATCCACCACTCCCTTGTCTGATTGCCTTGCAAACTCTGACTCTCCACCAACCCAAACAATTACTTTTCTCCTCTTCCACGTGGGCAGTTAAGGCTCACCCAGCCCTAAATATAGTCCCAGCCACTGTGTTGGTGGGGTTATAAATGCATGGTTCCAACCTCAGCTTGACTTTCTGGATGCTCCTTTATGAGTCCGTATTTGACTCACTCACCGATTCCTCACAGTTGAGAGCGCAAACCTTCAGTCCTTCTCAGGCTTTCATCTCCACTGCTCACCTTGCATCCTACATCAGAGAAAACTGAGCTATCTAGCTTCGATTTCCAGACTCTCTCCAACAACTTTATAAACCTGCACCCTTTCTTTCCTGCTTTCCTGTTTCTAAGAGATGAAACTCTCCTGTTAAAGCTGATCTTTCACCTAGGTTCCAAATCCCAAGATCTTCCGTTCTTGATTCCAGCCTTGCTCCCATGAGATTGACTATTCCCTCTCATTTCCATATCTGCCATTTCTCCCTTGGTTTTCTCCTCCCTTGCCACTTCTCTATGGTTTCTTTCCTTGAGCATATGTAAATGCTCATGTATCCCCTCTTTAAAGCTTTCCTGACACTTCATAACCTACTAGCTATCATCTTATTGAAATCATTCATTTTAAGGCTATTCACTTGAAAAAGGACAGGCAATTCTGGTCAATATGGAGAACTGGGGTAACTTAAAAGAACCCCATTCCCAAGCCTAAGTACATAGAAAGCTTAAAAGACAATAATGTATTTGCTTCTCAAACTTTGTTCTGAAGCATCACGTAGCCCATCCTGACTGATATAAAGAAAATAGCAAGCAGAGGCCAAAGACACCACTTTAAAGTGTTAATGAATAAGATTTTTCTAGAATTGAAAAAAGGTAGGAGTCTTCACATTGAGAATACTGAGCCCTGAGGAAGACAAATAAAAACAAATGCACAATCACACACATAATAATATAGCTGCAGAACACACAAGCATTCTTCATCTTGTTAACTCCTCATAGCAGTCTTATTATATAATATCATTATTCCTATTTTAAATATGAGGAAGCCAAACTGAAGTTCGGCTGTAGACGGCTATAAGGTAAGCAAGGTACAGAACCCGAATTCAAACACAAATCTACCTTCCAAAACCCACCCTTTTTGAAACCTCATTTGAAATCTCACTTTGACTTTACAACACTTATTTTTCCACTTTGTAGACAAGAAAGCTCAGGCTGATAAATGCTAGATGACTTGGCTGAGAACAGAAAAGCTGGTAAATGGCAGATCAGGTTTGAACTCAGGTCTTGTTGGCTTTCAAGCCTAGACTGTTTTTCCTATATCATACTGCCTCCCATACTTTCTATGAGATTTGGCTTACATATTGTTATTTTTTTTTAAAGATTTTATTTATTTATTTGTCAGAGAGAGAGGGAGAGAGAGCAAACGAGCACAGGCGGACACAGTGGCAGGCAGAGGCAGAGGGAGAAGCAGGCTCCCTGCCGAGCAAGGAGCCCGATGTGGGACTCCATCCCAGGACGCTGGGATCATGACCTGAGCCGAAGGCAGCTGCCTAACCAACTGAGCCACCCAGGCGTCCCTTACATATTGTTATTATTAAATTTTTATGCATTTACTCTCCAGCCACAGTGGCCTTCTTCCTGCTCCTTGAATACGCCAAGTACATTGCACCTTTGGGGTTTTTCCATTGAAGGTTCCCTCTGCCTGGAATGCTCTTTCCTCCGGCAGCACGGTGATCCTGATTCCAGTTCAAATTTTATAGTTAGAAGCTTCCCTTTACCACTCTCATCCCTCATGATCTATCCCCTTATTCTGTTTCATTTTCTTCATAGTGTGTACAGTTTTCCAGCATCAGAAATCAACTTGTTCAGGGAGCACCTGGGTGGCTCAGCCATTAAGCATCCGACTCTTAGGGGCGCCTGGGTGGCTCAGTGGGTTAAAGCCTCTGCCTTCGGCTCAGGTCATGATCCCAGGGTCCTGGGATGGAGCCCCGCATCGGGCTCTCCGCTCAACGGGGAGCCTGCTTCCCGCCCCCCCTACCTACTTGTGATCTCTCTCTCTCTGTCAAATGAATAAAAAATCTAAAAAAAAAGAAAAGAAAAGAAACAATGTCACGTGAAGAGACAGAGGGAGAGCTCTGTGTGGTCATGCAGGACTGGAGTGATATGTCTACAGGCCACGGAAAACCAAAGGTTGCAGGCGAGGTACCAGAAGCTAGGACCAGGCAAGGGAGGATTCACTGACAGGTTTGAGAGGAAGTGTGATTTCAGACTTCTGGCCTCCAGAACTGTGAGACAATAACTTTCTCTTGTTCTAAGCCACCCGATCTGTGGTTCTTTGCTACGGCAACTAACTAACTAGGAAACTAACACAGCCTCTCCTCTGTGCCATACCATCTTGGATATTTAGCGCAGGGTTGACTTGTAAGGAATGAGTGGAGAAAGAATGCATGCTTAAAGAGTCTAGAGACTTCATTTTGGCTGAAACCCCAAAAATAGAACCAGGAAGCACCTTATGATTTATTTATTCACATTATAATATCTACACATGTGCAGAAGTGGGTCTGCCAGTTGACCAAGTACAAGTTCGTTCACTGGAAAGAGTACACCAGGAAAAATTGAGATGTTGCCCTGGGCAACTGCCCCAACATGTGTTTGTCATTGCCCACTTCCTCACCCCTAAATTCAGGATGATACCTACGGATCTCCCTAATTACATCCAAGATGCTTTCCTCTTCTTTCTTCTTCTCCCCACTCCCTAACCTCAACAACCCGTTTTTTGTTTTTTTTTTCTTCAGCTTACCCTGGTATTGTTTTAAATCTGGCAGTGACATTGTAAAGCAGTTCTTTAATCCCACTGAAAGGAAACAGAGTACCAAAATATACAATCCCAGCTGTATCACTTCAATCCACATGTATTTCTTTGAACAACGTGATAACTCTCCCTGGTGCTGCCGTCAAGACACGGAATTGGGGGCAGGGAGGGCAGAGAGAGAGAGAGAGAGAGAGAGAGAGAGAGGCAGACCCTGTGTAGCCCGCAGCAGAACAGAGAGGGTGACAGGGAACATGGAAGTAGACATGAAGGTGGGTGACTAAGGGTCCCCCACCTTTCCTCCTGGATTGGATGTTCTGAAGCTTCTTGACCCTTGGGAAATAAACATTTTCCAGTGTTTCCTCGCCTTCTGCTCTGAATTTCTTATTCTGATTTTTAGAAGTGAAAAAAATATTTTGATTTAAGCCATATGGCCTTTTTCTCCTTACGCTGGAGCTGTGGAAAACTCAGAGGGGCAGGTGTGGAAAGCAGTGGCAGCAGGGTGGGTGGGTACATAGGGTCTGTGTGTCTATAGCTTGTGTGGTTCTGTAGCTATGGCAACCATGAGCAATGTCACTTGCGTAGCATCATAACATGGCCCTAGAGTTACCCCTGGCTCCTCAACTATTCCTCTTCAATGCACTCTCCACGCTGCTGTTTCCTAGATACCATAGCTGTTATATATTTTTTGAAGTCGTGCTTAAGTATTGTTTCTGCCAGCTGTGCTGCTTGTCACCACACTTTAGTTCAGCTGGTAGCAAAACCAAAAACCCATTTCTCATAAATACTGTTAATTGTTAAAAATTGTCAGTACCTAAATACATTGAGTTGTAAAAGATTCTTGTGCCTGTGGTCTGGACAAGATGATCACTTGAGACTTTTTCTGGTTCTAAAGGCCCGTGTTGGATTCTCTTAGAGCTCATGATAGTATCAATCAACTGCCTGCCTACTGAAAATTATTATTATTTTCTTTCTTTCTTTTTTTTTTTTTGCCAGTTGTTATAATTTCCCAACTATAAAAGTGTTAAAATTAAAATTTACAACAGTATATGCAAATATATCCTATGGAGCTGTACACAAGAAAATATGTGTATATGTAGCCCATAAATGAAAACTTCATTGTGTTAATTCTGAGAATATATACATGAATAATTTCTTTTATTTATTGTTAAGAACAATCCCCAAATCCTCAGAAATATTTCTGCTGTAATTAAATTTAAATGCTTTTTAAAAAATTCATGTGAGTTGGCAATTTACTATGTTCGTATTTTAGCTTCCTTATGTTTGGTCATTAATTGTGGTATCATAAACGCTAAGATTTACAGCCCTTAACCTTCCCAGGCCCAAGCAGAAGCAAGATGTCAACACCCATAAGTTATGAGCAGGCTCCCAAAGGGACTGTAATACAAAATACACTTATAATTGAATTAACTCAGGAGAGGATTCTGGGAAGATGACAGCATCAGTAATATTTCATTCTCTCTGAATCCTTACATAAAGATAGAGAGAAAAACTGGATAGCAAACCCCAAAACCTGTGAACAATATTTACAACAGACAGAGGTGACAAGGTACCCCCACAAACTCCAAAATATAAATGGATGGGTACAAACCACCACGAACCACCAGACCTTCATGGTATCAGTGTCTTTGTGGGAGAAGGGATAAGGAAGATGCATCCGAAGGACCTGAGAACAGAAAGACCCCCAGATAGCCAATGGGCATTGGCTGGAAAGAGGACAGGCCAATTTGAGAAGAGCAGCTGGAACTGGGAGGGGTTTTGGTCAATATCAATATCAAGCTCATGAGAAAAGGTCTGACTGGGGCGCCTGGGTGGCTCAGTCGTTAAGCATCTGCCTTTAGCTCAGGTCCTGATCCCAGCGTCCTGGGATCGAGCCCCACATCAGGCTGCTTGCTCAGCGGGAAGCCTGCTTCTCCCTCTCTCACTCCCCCTGCTTGTGTTCTCTCTCTCACTGTGCCTCTCTCTCTGACGAATGAATAAATAAATAAAATCTTAAAAAAAAAAGAAAAGGTCTGATGGAGCTCCTATGAATTCTCAAAATCAACCCCTTTGTAGGACAGTGACTCAAACCAAAGAGAAACTACTTAGGGTGGAATATTATTTAGCACAACTGAGATGAGAAAGAAAAGCCCCAGACCAAAGTGGTATAATATCATAAAGCAAACTGCCTTATTTAAAAACAATTTTTTAAAATTATTTTTATTAACATATAATGTTAATATATAATGTTAATATAATAATAATTAACATATAATGTTAATGGTTCATCAGTCTTACACAATTCATAGCACTCACCATAACACATACCCTCCCCAGTGTCCATCACCTAGCCACTGCATCGCTTTCACCCCCCTCCCCTCCAGCAACCCTCAGTTTGTTTCCTGAGAGTAAGAGTCTCTTACATACGGTTTCTCTCTCTGGTTTCGTCCGTCTTGTTTCATTTTTCCCTCCCTTCTCCTATGATCCTCTGTCTTGTTTCTCAAATTCCTCATATCAGTGAGATCATGTGATAATTGTCTTTTTCCGATTGACTTATTTCATTTAGCATAATACCCTCTAGTTCTATCCACATTGTTGCAAAGCTGCCTTATTTTTTTAATACTTCCCAAAATCAACAGAAGAAGTTCTGTGAAGTGAGGAATGCTTTCATGAATGCCACCTTCTAACAAAAGTTCAGGAAAACTGATTTCTTTTATAAGGAGCAACAGAAAAATATAAAGGTAACATAGTTTATATAAGGAAAAAATAAGGAGGGGACAAGAAGCTGAGTAACATCCCTTCAGACAATGACAGTGCTCTGGAAAGGCGTCCCCACAAAACAGAGCAAAACTGTAACCTGCTATTGCCAAATGAGCTAAAAGAAATTTAAAAAATAATACAAGATATGAAATACCAGAAAAAATTGTTTTCTTTTTCATTTCTTCAGAAATGAAGTGATTGGACTTAAAAAATAATTAGAAATAAGGAAACAGGGGTGCCTGGCTGGTTCAGTGAGAGGAGTGTGTAACTCTTGTTGGGGTTGTGAGTTTGGGTCCCATGTTGGGTGTACAGATTACTGAAGAATAAAATCTTTAAAAAAAAGAAGAAATAAATAATAATTTAAGAAATGATGAGTATTCTAGAAAGGAAGTGAGAGAAAATAAATTCAACAGTAGTGCCCAAAGAGAAATCAACAAAAGAAAATATTTAATTTTTTTAATGAAGAAAGAGACAAAAAAGGATTTGAAAGAAAGTGACAGATATGAAAGAGTGACAAAGAAGATCCAAAACACGGATAAAAGAAATCTATAAAGAAGAAAACAAAAAATATGAGAACAGAACAAATACTAAAACTATGTCTAAGAAAATCTTTCTGGGGGCACCTGGGTGGCTCAGTGGGTTAAAGCCGTTGCCTTCGGCTCGGGTCATGATCCCAGAGTCCTGGGATCGAGGCCCGCATTGGGCTCTCTGCTCTGCGGACAGCCTGCTTCCTCCTCTCTCTCTCTGCCTCTCTGCCTACTTGTGATCTCTGTCTATCAAATAAATAAATAAAATCTTTAAAAAAAAAAAAAGAAAATCTTTCTGGGGGAAAAAAAGTGAAATGAGTCACTGACCGAGTACAATACCATATTCAGAGTACAAAATGAAAATTCTAGTTAGTAAGTTCTTACTAGATCTAGCTAGGTCTAGTAAGATTGGATTTTAAAGAAAAAGAAAAGAATATTTTGGGCCCCTAGAAAAGAGGAATGTATGACTTGAAAGGGAAGGGAAATGAGATAATTATCAGACTTACTTTTTAAAATTATTATCAGAAAAAGAAGTCATATCTTTAAGATAATTAAGGAAAGAATGATGAATCAAGTAAGAACAAAGTCAGACTGTTAACAACCTCTAAGAACTCAAGGAATATTGTTTCCATGAGCCCTTTCCAAGGAATTTACTAGTAAATGAGCTTCAGACAAACAGAATGACTGGAAAGACAACATATGCAATAGTGGTGAACACTAAGAATTACTGATATAACTAAGACTAAGTGGGGGCAAAAAGAGATAATTATATGTAATGGCTGTATGCTCTGATGGTATAGATGTAGCCCAACTATAAAATGTGAGAGGAGAGCATATGGGGAAAAAATGGTGGTGGTATTAGTATTATTATCTTAAGACCATCCTGGGGAGACAACAGTTGGACTTCAGGGTCTGTATTAGTCAGGATACTCTAGAGATACAGAACCAATGGGATATATATAGAGAGAGAGATATAAGAGGAGATTTATTATAGGAGTTAGCTCAAGCAGTTAGAGAGGCCAAGAAATCCCATGATCTGCCATCTGTAGGCTGGAGAACCAAGAAAGCTGGTAGAATAATTTAATTCAAGTCTGAAGGCTGAGAACCAGAAGAACTGATGGTGTAACTACCAGGCCAAGGACAAAAACCTGAGAATGGGGGCCTACTTGTGTAAGTACCGGAGTCAGAAGGCCTGAGAACCTGCAGTGCTGATGTCCAAGGGTGGGAGAGGATGGACATCCTAGCTCAAGAAGAGAGGGGGAGAGAGAGAGAGGTATTCACCCTTTCTCCACCATTTTCTTCTATTCCAGCCCTCAACCGATTGAATGATGCCTGCCCACACTGGTGAAGGGCACTCTTCCTTATTCAGTCTACTGATTCAAATGCTAATCTCTTTTGGAAACACTCTCTCAAACACTCCCAGAAATAATGATTTACCAGCTACCTGGTCATCCCTTAGCCCAGTGAAGTTTGCACATAAAATTAACCATTCTAGGGTCCATCAAGGAGAAAGAACTCTGATAACAAGAAGAGTCCTGAAAAGGCTATGCCCTAGAATTAGGGCAACTTAGTCTTACCTGGATAAGGGTGATGTGCCTGAAGTCTGTCTCACCATCAGAAGAAAATGAACTCTTCTATAGAGAATATCAGTATCATTCAGAGCCTTATAATTTTTCATATACAAAGCCTAGTATTCAATTTAAAAAGATCAGTAATGCTGGGAAACAGGACTAAATGACTGAAAATCAAGAGACAAAACAGATCAAGGAAAAAAACCTATAGGGGACAATCATACTTGTCTTTTTTATTTAGTCACAATTAAAAAAATATGATTAGTATGTTTAAGGAACTAGATGAAAAGATGGAGAAATTCACCAGAGAATTAGTATTAATAAAAACATAAATGGGGGCGCCTGGGTGGCTCAGTGGATTAGGCCGCTGCCTTCCGCTCGGGTCGTGGTCTCAGGGTCCTGAGATCGAGCCCCGCGTCCGGCTCTCTGCTCCACGGGGAGCCTGCTTCCTCCTCTCTCTCTGCCTGCCTCTCTGCCTACTTGTGATCTCTGTCTGTCAAATAAATAAATAAAATCTTAAAAAAATAAAAATAAAAAAATAAAAACATAAATGATTATAAATCCTAGAAGTGAAAAATATAATAAATGCAATTCAGAATTCAATAGATGGGCACTTGTGCACTGTTGGGGGGAATGTAAACTGGTGAAACCATTGTGGAAAACAGTATGGAGGTTCCTCAAAAAAATAAAAATAGAAATAATATGCGGTACAGTAATTCCACTACCGGGGATATACCCAAAGAAAATTAAAACACCAATTTGAAAAGATATATGCACACTTATGTTTATTGCAGCATTATTTACAATAACCAAGCTATAGAAGCAATTCAAGTGTCCACTGATAGAAGAATGGATAAAGAGGATGTGGTACACATGTGCATTGTGCACATGCATGTACACACACACAGACTGGAATATTACTTAGCCCTATAAAAGAATGAGATCTTGCGACATTTGTGACAATATGGATGGACCTAAAGGGTATTACGCTAAGTGAAATAAGACAAAGACAAATACCATATGATTTCACTTAATGCAGAATCTAAACAAACAAAAGGCAGAATCAGACCCATAAACATAGAGAACAAACAAATGGTTGTCAGAGGGGAGGAGGGTCAGGGAGATGGGCAAAATGGGTAAATGGGAGTGGGAGATACAGCCTGTAGTTGGAAAAAACAAGTCACGAGAATAAAAGGTACAGCACAGGGAATATAGTCAATGGTATTGTAACAGTGTTGTATGGTGACAGATGGTAGCTACACTTGTAGTGAGCATAGCACAATGTACAGACATGTCAAATCATTATCTTTTATACCTAAAACTAATGTAACATTGTGTGTCAACTATACTTCAATTAAAAAAAAAACAACAACCCTGCAGAAGAGATTAGTGAACTAGAAGACTGGTTGATAGAAAATATCCAGATTGAAGCATAAAGAAAAAACTAGGGAATATAGAGAAAAGAATATAAGAAACATATGGGACATGATGGGAGATTTTGTTATGATTGTCAATGGAGTCCCAGAAGGAGGAGAGACAAGAAATGTGTCAGGAGACATATTTGAAGAGATACTAGCCAAGAATTTCCCCCATCGGAAGACATTAAGTCACAGAATCAAGAAGCTCTATAAATCTGAAGCATGATAAATACAAGGAAAACTGTATCTAGCCAAGCCACTGAAAACTAAATGCTAATATTAAGATGCTAAAATCAGCCAGAGGGAGGAGGGGGGAAGGCACATTATCTTCAAATGAGCAACAATAAAACTGACAGCTAACTTTTCCAGCAGAAGTGATGGAAACAGAAAGACAATGGAGTGACATTCAGAGAATGGAGTGCCCAGAAGACAATGGGGTGGGGAAAAATTACAGCAAACTTAGAATTCTATAGGTAGCAAAAATATTCTCCAAAAATTAAGGTAAAACAGTCATTTTCATAAAAATAAGAACCTAGAGAGTCTAATGTCAGCAGATGTGCACTAAGAGAAATAATAGAAAGAATTTTTCAGTAGAAGTCAAAAGAATCAGCAAGGAGCCCAGAAATTCGAGAAGGGACAAACAACTCCTGGTAGAGGATATCTAAATTGGTATTGATTGTTTAAAACAACAATAACAATGTCTTGTGGTATTTAAAAACTTTTCAGGTAACTTTCATACCGATGGATGGAACACCATTGTCATTCAAACCCAGTATGTATATCCTTGCCTCTGTGCCTCTGGTCTCTCCCTTGTCCATTTTTCAAGGCCAGATGTACATCATCTCATCTTTAGGAAGAGATCACTGGCCACTCCTTCATTTATGTTTCCTCTTCACCCCTCTAACTCAGTACCATGTTGTGTGGGTCCCTTATTCAACCTAAAATGGAGACAGACTTTGGCTCTTTTATTTTATTTTTGGTTTTTATTTCATTTTGTTTCTTGGTTACTCAAATAGAATGTAAATTTAATGTCCTTTCCAAGTGTCCACTCTACATTATCTATACAGTATGTGCTGAACAGGTGTTTGCTGAATAATGAAATCTGTTGAAGAATAAATTGGTAATAAGTGGACTGGCCTTGCTGTTTTCTAGAATAGAATTTCCATCCATTAGTTAATTATTATTCTAAAATTTGGTAAAGCATCTGCTGTAAACATATACAAAAAAAGTTTTAGTAATTTCTTGGATGATGGATCCATGAAGAATAGATAGGATATTCACACTACATACATAATTTTTTGAAACTGATTTTATGCCTGTTTTTCTTTTTGCTCCCCTCCCCTCCAATTTCATAGCTGTTTAATAAAATCTTTCTTGGTATCACTGTCCAATAAGTTGCAGTATGTCACAGGTATAAGGCTGGTTGCAGTATGTCACAGGTATAGCATTTATTTATTTTAAAAATTTATTTATTTTGGAGAGGGAGCACATGTGCATGCCTGGGGGGGGTTGTGTAGAGGGAGAGGGAGAGAACCTCAAGCAGACCCTTCACTGAGCATGGAGCCCAATGTGGGGCTTGATCCCACAATGCCTGGGATCATGACCTGAGCTGAAATAAAGAGTCAGAGGCTTAAATGACTAAGCCACCCAGGCACCCCTTAATGTGAGTCATTCATACCATTCCTGGATGCTAAAGAAATATAAGTCACAACTCTTGAGTTCCCCAGATGATGTAAAATCTAATTGGAAGCTAAAACATATATATACAAAACAAGTTGAGATGAAATCTAAAGAAATATTTCAGTAACTGCAAGAAAATAAGGTATCATGTAGACCAAAGCTACAAGAGATAAGAAAGCTAAAAATAGTAAGTGATCACACTCAAGATGTGTGATTACTAGGGAAGGCATGTGAAAAGAGGTATGTTCTGGTTTTGAAGGTTAGATGGAAATATATAGAAGAGAAGAGGCATAGATTTTTTTTTCCTAAGAAGAGAGAAGGACTTGCAAAGCACAGAGGCAAAATAGTAAGCCATGTTCCGGCAACTAGATTACAGACAAGCTTGAGGAATGGAGTAGCACAGCTAGAGAGAGGCAGAGGGGCGGTTGAGAGAAGACAGAAAAATGTTAATTTTTTGAAATAGTGTGGAATTTTAGTTCTCTTTTTAATAGAAATAACCTTTATGTCAACAGCCCATTCAGAGCCCTTAACTGATATAATGATGATCCCAGCCTTCTAGGCTATTTGCAATAATTTTAGCCATATGAGTGTAATGGGAAAAACATACTGCAAATGAATTATTTTTGAAATGTATTGCATGTTGACATTTGGGAAATCAGGTCCTGAACGAAATGCATCCTGATTATTTGAGGTGTCTTCCCATCATGAAAAGATAAATTCAGTCCAATAATTAACAAAAGAAAATATGCATGTTAGATTAATTTAAAGGTCTGTTCTTGGGCAGGGTTCTTCTCTGAACTTTTGGTTACCATTCAGATGAATAATCCTGGGCAGGGATTATTCCTTGCCTAAACGATCTGTTCTGAGGAGTCCAGATGCCCTCATTCAAACATATTTTAGGCCAGCCCCTGGAAGTAACTGCCAGCCTAGCCCCATTTTGTGAAGAATTCTGTTGTGCCCATTCTCTATGTACCCAAAAGTGTCAGTGCTAGAGATGACCTTGCTCAGCTGGTTTCCTTTTCATTTTCTGGGAAAAGCATAGCCATACTCTCTTATGAAAAACAAATGAATCTTCACTTCTCCATTCCTACTCAGCAAATTCCTCTGGCACCACTGGCCCATCTCATCATGAATATACATTTGCTTTAGTCCTTCCTCCTCCAGTTAAGTTTTTGTGTTGATGGGCTTCTGGGATCAGCCACAGTCAGTTCGGCAGCCCTAAATCCAGAAGCACAGATAAGGAATGAGTTTGACAAAGAGCCTTCTGAGAAATAGCATAAATGCTACTCCAAGGCGAAAGCCTTCCTTGTTTACTGAATGCATCCAGTTCGTGTGCTGAATAAAGCAATGTGATGAGAGCATGGGAAGATGGACAGGGAGAAAATGGGACCTCACATGAAGAGTAGAGCATGAATCTGGAAATTAACGGGGAATGCTAAATAAGGAATAAGGATATAAATGGAATAGGGAAGAGTTGGTAGTTTCTACATTCTTTGGTCATTGAACTATATAAGCATGCTTATAACCATGGCTTTACATATAAAATAGCTCTTGGCCATGAACCTGTCCTTTGGAGTCAGAGAGACCTGGGTTTGTATCCTGGCTTACTGCACACCAGATTAATGATTTTGATTCTATTACTTAACCTTTCTAAGTCCTTGTTTCTTTATTTATAAAATGTGAATGCTAATAGTATCTCCCTCAATGGGATTATTGTGGGGATAAAAAAGACAGTACTGGCAAGGAGCTTAGCACTTTGCCTAACATGCAGTAAGCACAAAATAAATGTTAATTTATTTTTTTTTTGTCATTTATGTTAGTCTAGTTTCTCTAAGGCAAACTGGTTTATACTCACGAGGAGGAATGCATAATGAAGAGAATCTTCTGCTGAGTCTTTGGGGGCAGCAAATCATCACCCTCTGACCGACCTTTTTTTGGTACAGCTATATTTTCATTGAGTTGGCTTAAATCAAGTTGCACCTGTGAATATAAGTATGCCTATGTTGTCACTGAGCAAGTTTTCTTATTGAAAGCTAAGCATATGTTTAATAAATAGTGAACAGAGTTTGTAATTTCCACAAAGCAGATTTGGTGACTACTTCTAATATTAAAATTCTCTTTTGATTTTGTATATATAAATATATATTTATATTTTACACATAAATTTTTTTTTAAAGATTTATTTATTTATTTATTTGTCAGAGAGAGAGCAGGAGCGAGCACAGGCAGACAGAGTGGCAGGCAGAGGCAGAGGGAGAAGCAGGCTCCCTGCTGAGCAAGGAGCCTGATGTGGGACTCGATCCCAGGACGCTGGGATCATGATCTGAGCTGAAGGCAGCCGCTTAACCAACTGAGCCACCCAGGCGTCCCTACACATAAATTTTAAATATAAAATATATAATAAATATTAAATATTTATGAATTATTATAATAAATATGTATAAAATACATATACTTTATAGATCAGTAAACTGCATCAGAAAGAGATTAAAGTCACAGTGCCTGCTGGATACATCTGCTTGATCATTTTCCAGGTGTCTTATACCTAAATATTGTCCAAAACTGCACTCATTATTTCAGCCCACAAACTTCCTCTTCTTATATTTCTTTTCTCAGTTAATGGTACTGCCATCTACCCAGCAATCCAAGCCAAAAATCTGTGAATCCTCTCAACATCTCCCTCTCCCTCACTCATCACCATACCAGATTTTATAAAGTTTAACTATTTAGTATTTTTTGCTTGACCTTCTCTTCTCCCTTCTTACCACCACTGTTTTTATTCAAGCTTCCACCATTTCTTACTCAAACTACAGCAGTTGCCTCCAAACTGGCCTGATACTAGCCATGCTGCCTTCATATCAGTCTCCTAAACAATGGCCAAGATGTGAGGTCTAAAACACACTAATCATGTCAACCCCCATCTTAAAAACTCAATGGTTCCCTTCCTCCTCTAAATGAAGCCCAGGTTTCTCATGACTTTCATAATACCAAAGCACACCTCTTGGTCCCAACCAAGGTAATTTAAAATGTAGTGTGTATGTGATTGTTTCCCTTTTTAGACTCTGGGCTATTTATTTATTTATTTATTTTTAAAAGATTTTTAAAATTTATTTATTTGTCAGAGAGAGAGGTAGAGAGAGCGAACGAACACAGGCAGACAGAGAGGCAGGCAGAGGGAGATGCAGACTCCCTGCCGAGCAAGGAGCCCGATGTGGGACTTGATCCTAGGACGCCGGGATCATGACCCAAGCCGAAGGCAGCTGCCCAACCAACTGAGCCACCCAGGCGTCCCAACTCTGGGCTCTTTAAAAGTAGAGGCAATGGGATGCCTGGGTGGCTCAGTTGGTTAAGCAGCTGCCTTCGGCTCAGGTCATGATCCCAGCTTCCTGGGATCGAGTCTCACATCGGGCTCCTTGCTTGGCAGGGAGCCTGCTTCTCCCTCTGCCTCTGCCTACCACTCTGTCTGCCTGTGCTCTCTCTCTCTAACAAGTAAATAAATTAAAAAAAAAATCTTTAAAAAAAAATAAAATAAAAGTAGAGGCAAGATCTTTTCAGTCTTTGTATCTTGGCATCTGAGTGTGTCAGTAAAAAATTGTTAAATTCAAACAGAATGGTTGACAATCAGGTTTGAAGTCAGGTGGTTCAGATAACACTTTTTAACATGGTCATTATTCTTTAAAAAAACCGAGATTAAATCTACCGTTTTAGTATATTCAGTGGTTTTGGGTATATTCACAGTTGTGCAAACATCACCACTATCTAATTCCAGAATACTTCTGTCACCTGTAAAAGTGTTTACATGGAGTACCTGGGTGGCTCAGTTGGTTAAGCATCTGCCTTCAGCTCAGGTTGTGATCGCAGGGTCCTGGATTGAGCCCCATGTTGGGCCCCCTGCTTGGTGGGGAGCCTGCTTCTCCCTCTCCCTCTGCTTGCCAATCCCCTTGCTTGTAATCTCTCTCTCAAATAAATGAATAAAATCTTAAAAAAAAAAAAAAAAAGAAACTGCTTACCCATTAACAGTCATTCTCTATTATTCCCTCTTCCTCTTCACCATCACGAAAGTGAAAAGGTAGTTCACAGAGGCAATATCTGCAAATCATATGTGATACGGGACGAGTATCCAGAATATATAAAGAACTCTTACAACTCATCAATAAAAAGACAACCCAATTAAAGAATGGGCAAAGGATTTTAATAGTTAATTCTCCAAAAGAAGTATGCAAATGGCCAATAAGCAAATGTAGATATGTTCGTCATTCGTCATTAGGGAAATGCAAATCAAAACCACAATGAAATACCACTTTACACAAAATAGGAAGGGTATAGTCAAAAGGACATAACAACATGAAGTGTTGGCAAGGATGTGGAGAAATGTAACATGGTACAGCTGCTCTGGAAAATAATTTGGCAGTTTCTCAAAAAGTTAAACCTAGAGTTACCATATGACCCAGCAATTCTACACTTAGTATATATCCAAGAAAACTGAAAACGTATATGCACACAAAAATACGTACATGAATGTTCATAGCGGCGCTATTCATAATAGTGCCGAAGTGGAGTACAACTCAAAGACCCATAAACTGATGAATGGATAAAGTGCAATAAAGCCAAACAATGGAATATTACTGAGCTTTAAAAAAGAGTAGCGGCAGCATGGCTGAACTTCAGAAACATTAGCAGAAGACCATACGCTGAATAATTTCACTTATATGAAATGTCCACAATAAGCAAATCTGTAGAGACAGAAAGTAGATTAGTGGTTGCTGAGGGCTGGAAGAGTTGAGAGGAAATGAGGAATGATTGCTAATTGGTAAAGGGTTCCTTCTGGGGGTGATGAAATGTTCTAAAATCTATTGTGCTGATGGTTTCACAACTCTGTGAATATACTAAAAAACCACTGAATTATGTACTTTAAATGATGAATCTGATGGTATGGGAATTACAACTCAAAATATAAAAGAAAAAAGGCAAAAAAAAAAAAAGGCAACGCATAAATATAAAACTGGCCATTTACACCTAAAAAAGGAAAAGCAAAAAGAAAAAGATGGTTAGCCTGCCTTTCCTGTGTAAAGTGGGGCTCAACTGCGGATTGGATCAGGTTAGCAGGAATTTTCTCTAGGATAAATTGCTTGAAGCAAGAGAAAGGAAGGGGAATTTAAATATCCTTCGAATGAGAGAAAATAGGGGCTAAAGGGATAGAGAAGGAATTGCACGTTTTCAGGTTCACCCCAAAACTCTGGTTTGAACAATTGTTTCTAATTTGGGCTGCTAAGTCACTCTTGGAAACAGATATCTAGTCCTGCTTATTCCGATCGAGATCTTGAAAGCATAACTGAAAAGCACTGGCACAGTTTATCCCAGGCAGGACCTGACTTCGATGCCAAATTTAGCCTTTGGCAACCTCTTTCTGTTGAGAGTCCCTGGGGACTTGTTTGACCTCCTTTTGGAGTGCTGCAAGGGAATTCACTTCTGGACGGTGGCCCAGCAAGCAGGGAGTGGCTCAGCGGGCTCCCTAATCCTCTATTACATTAATGATAAAGTGTACCCGGGCACCCAGCACCGTCCACTGAAAGGCCAATTCCCTATATGTGGGGTTTGGACCAGGAATTTTCCAGATAACCAGAGGTAATCCCAGCATTTAATATTATAATCATCTTGAGAGGAGATCTTTCAGAATGCATTGTTTACACTCCTGCCATTTTGTACTTACAATTTTTTTCAACTGATAATGAAAGTATGACGTAGCCACCCAAAACTTGGAAAATACAGTGCCATTTTCCTTCCCTGGAGTTAACCATTGCCAATAGTTTGGTGTGTATCCTTTCAGGCCTTTTAAAAAATCTGTTTATAAGCATAGATATACACACACATATGCACACACACTTATACCTGTAGCAGGTTTTTTTTTAAACTTTTTTTTTTTTAAACATAAATAGGATCATACTCTACCTCCTGGTCTATCACTTGCTTTTCTATTAACAATACATGTGGGAGATCTTTTTCCACGTCAGTATATATAAATCTACCTTGCTCTTTCTTAGGCCTGTATATCCTTCTATGGTATGGATATATGTAATCACTCCCTAACGATGCGTATTTCCTATATTTCTAATTTTTCTTTATGACCACGAATGATGAAATAACAACTCTTATACAACATCTCTGTGTGTGTTTACATACAAGAGTATTTTGGGGGATGTCTTCGAAGAAGTATGATTATTTATTTACATTTTTGATACATCTGGAAATTATCTTTAAAAGCTTTATATTTTTTAAGATTTTATTTATTTATTTGACAGACAGAGATCACAAGTAGGCAGAGAGGCAGGCAGAGAGAAGGGGGGGGAAGCAGGCTCCCCCCTGAGTAGAGAGCCCGACATGACTCGGGGCTTGATCCCAGGACCCTGGGATCATGACCTGAGTGGAAGGTGGAGACTTTAACCCACTGAGCCACCCAGGCACCCCTAAAAGCTTTATATTTTGAAATAATTCCAAATACACAGCAAAGCTGCAAGAGTAGCATAATGAATGGCCATATCCTCTTCAGCTCAATCTCCCAATTGTTATCATATACCTACGATTGGCTTTTCTGATCCATTTGAGACAGCTGGTCCATTGTGGGCATAAAGCCCTTCCTTGTAAACACTTCAGTGTGTAGTTCCTAAACACAAGCACATGCTCTCATGTAACTTTAGCACAGGCATCCAAATCAGGACATAGAAATACAACTTTAAGGTCACACCAGTTTCTCTGGTCCATCACAGAGTTCATTTTAGGCTCCTCACTTTCCACATTTGTAACACCCCTCTCCAACAGAAAACTGCTTTCACTGTCCTCCATGTATTTCCTCATCTGTCCAACATTCCTGAATATGACAGTTCTCCCTGCCATGCCAGTTGTCTCCTCTGTCCTACCCATACTGCCTGCTGTTTGCTTGGCTCCAGCTAGCCCAATCCTAGCCATGTCGGCCTCCACCATGCTGGCTGCTGCCTGTCCAGGCCTTGGCCCTGACTATGCCAAATGCCAGGTAGGGGAAGTTAATTATTTTTGAATGATGTGATGTAAGAGATATACTTTTTTTTTCTTTGAGTGCATAACCAGTATTCTCAATTATTTGAAATTCTTTCACATATGTTTGTGTCAGTAGCTGAGGGTCTATCCTCTTTCACTAATTTATTCTTCTACTTATGAGCCAATATGATACCTTAATTACTGTGATTGTATAACATGTTCTGGTATCTGGTAAGAAGAAGACCCTCAGGGGCGCCTGGGTGGCTCAGTGGGTTGAACCTCTGCCTTTGGCTCAGGTCATGATCTCGGGGCCCTGGGATCGAGCCCTGCATCGGGCTCTCTGCTCAGCAGGGAGCCTGCTTCCCCCTGTTCCCTGCCTGCTTCTCTGCCTGCTTGTGATTTCTCTCTCTTTGTCAAATAAATAAATAAAAATCTTAAAAAAAAAAAGGAAGAAGAAGAAGAAGAAGACCCTCATGATACTTAACAAAAGTCTAGCTATTCGTAAGTATTTATTCTTCCAGATGGATTTTAGAATTAGCCTGTCAGGGGCACCTGGGTGGCTCAGTCTGTTAAGCAACTGCCTTGGGCTCAGGTCATCATCTCAGGGTCCCAGGATTGAGTCTTGTATTGGACTCCCTACTCAGCAGGGAGTCTGCTTGTCCCTCTGCTCCTCTCCTTGCTTGTTTTCTCTCTCTCTTACTCCTTGTTTCTTTCTCAAATGAATAAATAAATAGATAATCTTAAAAAAATTATCCTGTCAATTTTGTTAAAATTCCTATTGTAATTTTGGTTGGAATTACACTGAATTTATAAGTTATTTGGGTAAAATGGCATCTTTACAATAATGAGTATTCCCACCAGGGAAAATGGTATGCCTCTTCATTTCTGCAGGTTTGCACTTTCCTTCAGTGAATACGTAAGAGTTTTCTTTGTGTGAATATTGAACATATAGTTTGTTTCTAGGTTTGAAAAACTTGGGGGGGGGCAGGCATTATTAATGAGATCTTTCCATTTTATTTTCTTTCCATATATGTTGTATGTTGTTTGAGATTAGGCTGCATAGACAGTTCTGCATCCTCTTTTTTAATTTAATATTTTGCCACATAAGTTTCCTAATAAAAATATAGTTTTTCCTGTTGCATATATGTCCAACAAATACGTATGTGTCATAATTTGTTTAACCATTCTTTAGGGTTGGTAGATTGCTTCTGATTTTTAAAATGCTAAATACTACCGTGATGAACATCTTTGTGCATAAATCGTTGTTCTATTTTGGATTATTCCTTAAAATGTACTCCTTTAAGTGGTATTTCTCTATCTTCTGCATTATATAGATATATATAAAATCAGGATAAGTTGAAATTATCTTCTTACTTTTTTAAAGTTTTGATATCAATTACTTATTTTACAAAATAGACCTACATTTTTCCTAACTCTTTATCACTTTTGGGACATGATTAGAAGTAACAAAATGGGGCATAAGCAAACAGCAGTTTCATAACCCAAACTGATGCATGAGAGTCTATTTGGGACCAAAAGCCATGCAAGACTGACCACAGAGGTCCATTATCTCCTTGGACCTGCAACTTCTGCCTTTACATTCTTTCTTCACGTTGTTCATTTGTATACTTGACTTCTTCAAATTTCTCTGTGTGATGTAAAATCTCTCACATCTTCAAAATTTTATTATGTGCCTTATGGAACTATTTACATAAAGCTGAGTGCTGCATAACTCAGGGAATGTCTTTATACTGAATGTAATTTAATTTTCTTGACTTTCCAGGGTTAATATAGAATCAATTTTAAAAATTTCTTCCCTAAGGCCTATGGAGGTATGTAGGACTGTTTTCTCCTCTGCTAAAGGCACTAAATGGCTGTGTTTTTTGATCATTAAGTAAATTTCTATGCCTTTTCTCATCTCTGCACTATTTAAGACTCCCAGCTTTTTCTTCTCACTGCTATCTGCAAGCCTGCATGCGATAGTTTCTCCTCCCTCTTCCAGTTTACTGCTTTTAATTTTTTATGAGTTTGGAAATCAGATTGCCAGATCTTTTAAAATCGAATCCAAGTAAAAATTAATAGCCTCTGAGAAAGGGCTTCAATGAATTGAAGCTCTAGCAGTAATGGGCATAATCTTTAGGGCATGGACTTTGGTGATTTCTGTTTTATTTTTGCAGAGGTCTTTTTCCATCTCCTTTATTTCCCTGGGTCTTTGTGGTGCTCCAGATAGATGAGATTGTCAGATAACCAAGTTCCATATAAATGAAGCTCCATGACAATTATCATATTGGTAACATTAAGATGCCTCTTTTTCTTTTCCTCTACTGAATTTTGATTCTTTCTTTTGTTCCTTTCACATTGTGTGTCAGGCTGGTTGACTAAATCTAGAGAAAATGTTAATTGGGCTTCAGATGTGTGCAATAAGGTCCAATGGAAAACTTTACTTCCTCTAGATTTTCTTCCTTGTACTTCTTTTTAATAATTATAACTTCTCTATACTTCCCATCAATAAAACTACAATTCCCTTGTATTAAAAGTAATTCATTTCTTATCTAAAGATTCTTTTGATTAAAAAGAAGTGAAATGTATTCCATTATATGTAAAAAAGAAAAGACAATTTATGCAACTCTACTGTATTCTTTACTTTTACTCATGGCTAATTGCTAAGGGCTGTGGTACTAAACCAAGGTTGTGTGCTCATTCTCTGTAGAGGCCAATCATTCCTCCTTTGCTTCTAATCACCTCTCCTAATATTTCCAAACTACCTTGTAACTATTTAGGTGCTTTGAGTGAGGGGATATAGAGGTTCATTAAAACCCATGCAATATTGGAGAATCAGCTCAATTTAATATTTATTAATGCAGAATCCAAGGATAGAAATGGGATGGATCCATGGACTCAAATGCCATTAAGGTAGGTTCCCTCTCTCACTTCTGACCTATGTTTTTCTCTATGAGACTCTCTCTCTTTTCCTCTCTCCTCTCATTCTACATTTAAGCATTTTCTCTTTCTCAGGCTCACATTAGGAAACAGATCAGCTAACAGGATCCATAGTTTCAGCTATTATGGTGAGACTGATCTGAACTTCTGGATATAAAGCACAAAAATTCCAGACGGGGCTCTGATGGGCCAAGCTTGCCTGTGTCAAGAGCTTTCTGGTAGTTAATTCCAAGGGTACCCATTACAAAATGTGTAACCTGTACAAATACGAATAATCTTTTTTTCCTAAAAAAAGTTCTATCAGATTCTTAACTGATTTGTAATTCAAAAGCAATAAAAAACTACTACAAACACAAAATATGCTAACACCATCCCTTTCTGTCTTCTCTTTCAAACCAATCCTGCTGACTCCTCTGCTTCTGTCATAGGTACCATGGTCTTCTAGAGTCTTGTCACCTTGCTCTTCTTTACCCTTTGCAGTTATTCAGAAAGTTCTGTTAATTCTTCCCATGCAATGGCTGTTGGAACTATCCCTTTCTATTCCCACTGCCACAATTCTTGACTATCAGCTGTCACCTTCTTTAGCTCATAAAATACTAATATCTTCTTAACCATGTCCTTATCATTTGTCCTTCCATGCTGAAATCCACCCTACTAGAGAAAGTTTTAAACATTGTTTTCTTGTCATTCTTCTGCTCAGAGACTTCATGGTGTCTTCCTTTCCTTGGTACCACCCTCTGCAGTTTGGTCCTGGCCCTTTTCCCCAACCTCTAAACGGTCAAATGTTACCAGATTTTTTATCTCTTGATTAGTAAGTAGTCTTCTATTCATCCACACTTACTTGCCCATTGGTCTGTTTTTTAAGATTTGTACCCTATTTGTAGTTAACACCAACACTTGTCTTTGTTAAGGAGGCAACTCACCTCCAAAAGGGACTTACTTATTCTTTGACCTAAGAGTTGTTATGCTAAAGGAGACTGGGTGGCTCAGTTGTTAAGCATCTGCCTTCTGCTCAGGTCATGATCCCAGGGTCCTGAGATTGAGCCCCAGTGGGGTCCTGGGATAGAGCCCATGTCAGGCTTCCTGCTCAATGGGAAGACTGCTTCTCCCTCTCCCACTCCCCCTGCTTGTGTTCCCTCTCTTGCTGTGTCTCTGTCAAATAAATAAATAAAATCTTAAAAAAAAAAAGAAAGAGTTATGCTTATTCCCTGCTTTAAACTTTTGTTGATTCTCTAGGGCCCTCCCTGGAATAGTTCTTCCTTCTCTCCATCTGTATTTTTTCCTATTCTACTTTTCTCAAGTAGCAGTCCCATACCATTCCAGTCAAACTTACCTCTCTTCCTTTCATGAATTATCACAGAACCTGCTATTTTACTCATGTCTTAACATTTAATTCTATAATATGCTGTATCAATATTTAAGTGTTTAAAGTACCTTGTTTCCTATAGTGGGCAAGACATCTCTCAAACTGTTAAATATGCACTGTGGTACTTACTATAGTTATAAGCATACAGTAGGCACAAATACTTGTCAAGCATTTATAAATGTCAATTAAAAATATATGGAGTTTTGCTTTTTCATATTGTACATGACATTTACACTTTCCAAAAAAAAAAAAGAAAGAAAGAGAGAGGGAGAGATTTACCCGAAACTTCTTTTAGGTAGTAGCTCCTCTATCTGGAAATGCTATTATGTGTTAGTCTTAAAATTATTAAATATTCATCAAAAGACCCAGGTGGAAAAAAAAAAAAAAAGGACCGAGGTGGGAGTTGGTGGGGAAAATGTTGAAGCTATTGAGTTTAGAATTATTAATTGCAGTTAAAAAGAAATGAGATTATGAAAAACAATCAATGAGAAAAATATCTCTTATATCAACTTTTGAGAGAGTCTTTCATTGTGTCATATGGTTCACATTTTTGAAATGATGTATTCTGTGTTCTCATTTATATTTCATAGACCATTATCTTGAGGATAACTGATAGAGGATAAAGTTTGTTTGGGTTTACACTGTGGCTCTGCCCACCCATTCAGTGTGATCTTGACCCGGTCATTTAACATCTCAAAGCTGCCCCCCTCCCCCAATTTAGAAACCTAAGACAATATTGATGGGATATTGTGAGAATAAAATGCGATAGTATATATAAGGCATTTGGTGAAGTATTTGCGGCCAGTAGGCAATCGGTCAATGCTGGATGCCATTATTCTTTATTCAATAGGGAGAGAACTGAAAAAAAGGGTAGGCAAGGTGAGCTTGATGGTTTGCTTAAGAGACTTAGAGGTGCCGGGGAAGACATATGCAGGGGTGAGTATGAGTGTGTAGAGTTGACAGATCAAGACAGGACATTTTGACTGGTATAGATGGCATTGATAGGTTGGTAGGTATAAGGTAAGGTTGGGTTAATTTATGCACATTTGCATATTCCTCTTAATGGCATACATTATGTCTCCAAATTTAATTATAGACTAAATGATCATTTTGACTAGAATGGATTTTTATTATTTTTATTATTTTTTAAAGGTTATTTATTTATTTATTTGTCAGATAGAGAGCGCAGGAGTGAGCACAGGCAGACAGAGTGGCAGGCAGAGGCAGAGGGAGAAGCAGGCTCCCTGCTGAGCAAAGAGCCCAATGTGGGACTCGATCCCAGGACACTGGGATCATGACCTGAGCCGAAGGCAGCCGCTTAACCAACTGAGCCACCCAGGTGTCCCTAGAATGGATTTTTAGTAGGTTAAAAAAATTAGCATTCTCGGGCTCCTGGGTGGCTCAATGGGTTAAAGCCTCTGCCTTCGGCTCAGGTCATGATCTCAGGGTCCTGGGATCGAGCCCCACATCGGGCTCTCTGCTCGCAGGGAGCCTGCTTCCTCCTCTCTCTCTCTGCCTGCCTTTCTGTCTACTTGTGATCTCTGTCTGTCAAATAAATAAATAAAATCTTAAAAAAAAATTAGCATTCTTAGGATTTCAGGTATCTTTGACAGAAAAGCAAATCAGGGAGAAGAGCTGAGAACAAGGGTGACTTCTCTCTATAATGTTGCTCACCATCCCTACTATACCGCACCCTTACCTCTGTCAAGGACAGAGGGTTTCCTTCACAAAGTTAGAGTGTGGCAGCAAATTGCAAGACTTAATAGCAGTATTATGTGGAAGAGAATGGGCTAAATAGAATCATGCTGGATGATCAAAACACCAAGGCAGTGAGTTCATTCAGTGGGTACTCACACTGCTCAGTGTGAGCATGGGATCTGGGAAAGGTCAGCCAAAAGAAATGGAGACTGATCTTTGGGAGTATGATGAGGACAGTGAGTCAGAGTTACTCACTTCATCAGAGCAAGAGACCCTTTGGGTCACAGCTATTAGAGCTTACTGTGGGAAAATCCAATAAAGAGAGATCAGCTAAAACTGAACAATTACAGTGTTTTTCTAATTTCCAGGAAAAATGGACTTCAAGGCTTTCATTTTGTGAATTGTTATTAAACTTTTGGTACTTTCTACTTTGTGAAAGGTTGCAAACAAATTTTAAAGGAAAAACATGGACCTATTATTTCTTAAAACTACATTTTTAAAAATATGTGAGAGATCTGCATAAACATCATATAGCCAGATTTAGTGCTGGTAAAATTGTCATGTCCATATGGCAGAATTAAATCTATCAATATTTCATGGTGTTCCACAATGAACACAATAATTTCTAAGTAATGCCACCTGAACTAGTTTGAAAACTAACACATTACACCCCTGACTGCCTTTTGTTATTTCTTGTGTGATGGAATGTTACTAGCCTCACTGAAACTCACAAAGGCTGAGATACAAAGTAATCTTTAAAATAAACAAACAAATAAAAAACCCAAAGGAGAACTGAATAGGGTAAATCTGAGTGCAAAAAGAATAAGATAACAATAGCTACTGCTTCCTAAGCACTTACTATATACCAGGCTCTGGGCTACCTATTTTTCAAAGATAATTTCATTTAATTTTTACAATTATCCTGTGAGGTATCATCATCCACATTAGACAGATGAAGAAAAGAAGGCTCAGAGACTTGCTTAAGGTCACATAGCTGGTTAAGTCATGTGTGACACTGAGATTTAAACCCAGGTTTCCAGACTCCAATGATGATGTTGTAGTGCCTCTTCGTGTGTATGAATAAACCTTTCTGCATATATATTAACCCTTGTAGTCATTAGCTAGATCAAGATATTGAACATTTCCAGCAACCCAGAAGGGTCCCTCCTGCACTGTCAAATCCCCCATAAATAATCACTATCATGCGACTATCACCACAGATAGGTTATAGTTAGAGTAATCTAAGTTTTTGGAGTTATCACCAAAAGAGTCCACATATTAATCCTTCACCTTGCCATTTTAGCTGTAGTATTCAAAGCTGCTCTGACTTTTCAAGCATTCATTATAGAAAACAGCTGTTGAAAATGGCTTCGTATTCAATTTCTTCTATTATTCTGAAGTTAATACTAATTTCTAAAAAGCTAAAGAGATTCCTGGATGAAGTAGATTCAAAGAACTGTTAGCAAACAAACAAAATTATCTTGGGAACACCACGGACACAGGTTCCCTGACTGAGGTAATTTGGGGGCATCTATTTCCAATCATGTCGTCTCATTAGGAAATAGATGACCAGGAAAGGTCGTCTCAGTTTATGAACAGTAAGATTAGCGAGGAAGAGTATGTAATAGTGATTGCTTTGCAACATCTCACAGCACATGGAAAAATTTATGTCCGGATATCTTCCACAGTTGGCTTGGTGTTTCATGATGCAAGGGGAAGGAAAAGGGGGAAGAAGCTCTAGGTGGGGGGTAAGGGGAAGTAAGACCTCGGAGGAGGCTTTAATGCGGTGGCTTTCTGTGCCTTGCCCACTAGCTCTTAAAACCACATTACTTCTGTCCAGCCTGGCAGAGACAGAAGAAGCAGCGTCACAACTTCACCTCAGGTTCTCAAGCTGTGGTTGGTGAATTTTCGGCAATTATTCTGGATAACATAGTCTTCCTCCTCTCTCCTCCCTCCCCACCTACCTCCCCTCCCATGGCTGGTTTTGCACCTCATTCTGATTCCCACCACAGCCAACTGTGGCATTTGGAGCAGTTTACATATTACATTTGAGCATCAGGCAAAGGATAACCGACGTATGTAGGGTCTGATGATTCCGGGAGTGATGCGTACGTAAGGTGACTGAAGTGGGGGGAAATCTAGAGGAACGTTCTGCCCATTAAAGCAGGAGGACAGGCCCAGAAGTGGGCGCACGTGACAGCAGCAGCACCTCGAGAGTGACATCACCCCTCCGGGGCGGAGCCGAACTATTTAGGGCCTTGTCTGCTACTGAGCTTCCACCCCTCTTCCGCACCAAACGCCCTCGACCCCACCAGTCAGAGCCCCCTGAGGAAACGAGAAATGCCCAGACCTCACAGAGCGGCAGAGTCAGGGCCCAACCTCTCCGCGCAGGAAAGGGTTCGGTCTTCGCTCTCTCTCCCAGCCACTCCCCACCCCAAAACTGTGGAGGGGGCGGGGGCGCGCGCGCTCCACCACGCACGCGCCCCCACGCACGCGCTCTCCCTCCGCGCTCGCGCTCCTCCCCACCCCGGCCCGGAGGGGGCGGGGCTGCGGGCTGCCTGAGAGGGTGCGACGCCCCCGGCGCGGCGGCGGCGCTAGCGAGCGGCCGGCCGGGCGCGGGTTGCTGGGCGCGCTGCAACGGCGGGGCCCGCTGGCACAGCCGCCTCACGCGAGCCGCCCGCCGGGCGGGGGAAGCTGTGAGCACTCCGAGCGCCGGGCTCGGGTCTGCCGGCGCTGCCCTCCCGCCACCGCCCTCCGCGCCTCCTCCGGGCGGCCCCGCCCCCGTTCCCATCCCCCTCGCGCTCACCTCCCGGCTGTGCCGCGCGCGAGGCGGAGCAAGGCGCCCGCCGCAGCTGCCGCCGCCGCCGCCGCCGCTGCCGCCGCCACCGCCGCCGCCGCGCTGAGGGGCGAGAACCTGCACCCGCGTCGCCGCTGACAAGAGGACCGCCGCGGGCTGCGCTTGCCCGCCGCGAGGCCCTGCCGCGCCTTTCCGGGGCGCAGACCCACCGCGGACGTCGGAGCGCAGCGAGGTGCTCTGGGAATCGCGGGCGGCGCCGGTGGGCGGCGCGGTCCTCACTGGGGATCCCGGGGGCTGGGGCTTGACCCGAGGTGCAGCGAGCCCCTGAGAGCGGCAGGTAAGAGACCCGGGGAGCGGCGGAAGGAGGGGTCGCCTCCGTGACAGGGGCGTTCGCCTCCAATGTCTCGGCTCCTGGGAGAGGGGCGGGGGCGAGCAGGGAAGCAGCGAAACGGGCTGCGAGTGAAGTGCCTCCGGTGTCCAAGGTGTGGGGAAGGTTGGCTCCAAATGTGGCACTCAGGGTGGCTTCGGATGGGGCCAGGGACGGTCACTTCGGTGTTACCGAAGGTGTCATGGAATTTGGTACCGAGAAAGTCTCTAGATGACGGGGACCCAGGATGAGATGCGAGGCAGATTGCTAAACGTGGCAGGCAGTGTGGTGCAGAACGAGTTGCAAAATGTGCCCCCAGAATGCAGCATAAAAAGTAGTTGTGAAATGTGCTAGGTAAGGCGCAGGGTGGGTTGGCCTGTGTGGCATTGAAATTGATGGTAGAAGTGTTGTGAGCGATATTAACAATCCCTCTGGGAAAGGAGATGTAGTCTAAGAAAAGATTAATAAGGCTCGTTGCTAGATATTTTATCACAGGAAATCGAGAGGAGCTATGATATGCTATTTTTTTGAGATAGAGATAGTACGTACCCACGTGAAAGAAAAAAAGCATATTGTGTCTGGTTGTGAGATGGGAAAGAAAAAATAAGGCTAAAATAATTCTAGGTTTTGCTGTCAGCTTGTAGAGAGCACTGATATAATTGTATACTGGCTTTTATTTCAGTTGTGGAATGTTTAAAATGGGTTTCACAAAACATAAACAATGATCATTAACATTAGGAAGATTTGGTGTTTTGGGTGTCTTTCATGCTGTTCTCTTCTCCTCTCCAGGAAAAGAAACAATAAACAAAAAAATGCCACATCTTGATTATAATTCTGAGTTCAAGATCATTAGGCAAAGGTATTTTTTTTCCCTCTGTGCTGCTGTCTTCATTTTCACACAGGTGAAAATATCTGGAATGAAGAAAACAAAACAATATGGTGAACAAAAGGGATAAATTTGCAGGCATTTTGAGGGGTTGGAGCCAAAAGCTATTGCAGTGGTTAATTACAGTGAATGACAGTAGTGATATATTCTTGCATGTTCTTGGTGTTGGGGTGGCAAAAGAGGGGAAAAAATTGAATACAGTAAATGTAGCATAAAAAGCAGCAACATGGATACTGTCAGTGGAGCACTTCTTACAGCGTTTCCCAGGTACATCATCTTAGGAATGTGAGCACAAGAATATAGTATTCTCCATCTCTCTGTTTGTCTTTATGTATGAAATTACCCCCATGCTGCAAAACATTGTGACTTCCATTTACGAATGACATCTGTGGTTTGAGAGGATTGTCAGAAAATAGCTGGAATTTCAGAAGTAACAAAAGATAGTTCTATGAGCTATGTAATATAACTTACATATGTATGTTCAATGAGTCTCTATATGGTACGAAACAAGCAGAAATAATCTGGATGCATTCATTAGGATATAGTTAATGACTGAGAATTTAGTGGTTTGTGTTGTGATTATTGTATAGAGAAATTGAATTACTTGCCTGAAGAATGTTGTTTTTATAATAACAGTAAGTAATTTGCTAGATAATATGAAAATTCATACTGATTGGCTTCCTCCTGCATCCACATTCAGACACTGAGGGATCATTTGCTTCAAAGAGAAAACTGATTTTACTTGGGTTTTAGTGTTTTCTATAGATAAGTCCCTCACCTTGAGTCTATGTTGGGGCTAAAACAGAAAGGAGAGGGTAGAGGAGAATAAAGAGCAGTTCTGTTGGGTCTTCCTGTTTTGTTCTGACTGTAAGCCATATGTACTGCCACCCCCTACTGTCTGTAGGAAGAGGTGTTGCAGAGCCCCATTCTTTTCTTGTTATCACTGCCCCCTTGTGTAAGGGAAGAAATTGATAGTTGCACTTGGGAAAACCGCTCTCAGATTGTTCTTGACAGGGTTGTTATGTGGCTCTATTAATAATCTATTCTTTTCAGAGTTGCAGAGCTTCTAACTTACTGTTAATCAGGCTTCAGATTTAATGTCTGTTTTTAATAGTATCCAGTTTTAGTAATTCAAATTGCACAGAATGTTTTTAATATTTTTGGGAAGATGGAGTACTGTTACTAGTAGAAATACTAGTTGTAATAACACACCCTCTGATAGCTCTTATTCTGTGCCATTCCTGTTATACATGTTTTAATCAATTTCAATGCCCTATGAAGTGTGTAATGCTATTTACATCTTACTGATGAGAAACTGAAACACAGAGATGTTCAATAACTTGCATAGGACAGTCAAGAATCAGATTTAGCTGGCAAGTGGAAGAGTTGAGTTTCAGTAAGACACATAAATGTTAAGCCTACAAATATACCAAAAATGCAGTTAATTTTGGTAAGAACATTTCTTTTATGGGATTTATTTTTGTAATTTATCTCTGGAATTTTGAGTAGAGGAGTATCAGTACTTTTTATGTAGTTAAGGAGATATTGTGATGGAGGTTTTGGGGGGACTTTAAAGATAGTTACTTTCAAGTGGTTTGGGGTGTGTGTGTGTGTACACAGTTTGCTGTAAAGGTTTACTGGTGATTTTAAAGAGATAGTACACCACACACACAGAGATCTACACATTCTCTCTTTAAAAGCACCAGTAAGGGGTGCCTGGGTAGCTCAGTGGGTTAAAGCCTCTGCCTTCGGCTCGGGTCATGATCCCAGGGTCCTGGGATCGAGCCCCACATCGGGCTCTCTGCTGGGTAGGGAGCCTGCTTCCTCCTCTCTCTCTCTGCCTGCCTCTCTGCCTACTTGTGATCTCTCTCTCTCTGTCAAATAAATAAATAAAATCTTTAAAAAAAAAAAATAAAAGCACCAGTAAATCTTTCCTGCTAACTTTCTCAAGGAAAATTGAGGAGAAATTATCTATTTTTCCTACCTATTCATATTTTTATGATTTATTTTATTTAAAAAAGTAACAAAAGTGGATTGGATGAATGTGTATATTTTACCGCCTCCATCAATAATTGTTGGTTCAGGGACGCCTGGGTGGCTCAGTTGGTTAAGCGGCTGCGTTCGGCTCAGGTCATGATCCCAGCGTCCTGGGATCAAGTCCCACATCGGGCTCCTTGCTTGGCGGGGAGCCTGCTTCTCCCTCTGCCTCTGTCTACCACTCTGTCTGCCTGAGCTTGTGCTTTCTCTCTCTCTCTCTAAAAAATAAATATTAAAAAAAAAAGAAAAAAAATAATTGTTCAGATTTTTGTCACACACATTCATATATATTACATATTAAAACATATTTATAGAAAATGTGTGAAGTATAAAGAATAGTGGGGGCACCTGGGTGGCTTAGTAGTTAAGCATCCAACTTGATTTCGGTTCAGTTCATGATCTCAGGGTTGTGAGATTGAGCCCTGTGTTGTGCTCATGTGCTGGATGTGGAGCCTGCTTAAGATTTTCTCTTTCCTTCTTCTCCTCCCCCTCTCCCTAATAAAAAGAAGAAAAAAGAATAAATCAAATCATCCCTTATACATGTAACAGTTATTTTCTTCTGTAAGACAAACTTTCTGCCATTCTATAAATCATAAACTTCATGTAATCAAACATTTCTTTCATTTTTATGTATGTTTGTTGATAAGGGAATTCAAGATAATCTACTGATTATGGCTAAGTCCTATTGAGGATGTACATTTATGTACTTCAGTATATTTAGTAAATTGTCATAGACTTAGATCATGCTCTGTATTTTGGATTGGTTGATAGTTTCTTTTAGCATACTTCATTTATGAAACCTAATTTGATGTTTGCATCTTTATCATAAAGTTTTACTGACGTTGTTAAACATGCGATTATTTCCCTCTTCCATGTTTGATTTTTGGACTGTTCCATGCTGGCTCTCTAGCTTTCCCCCATACCTCCCCATAAATGCCTTTGCTCTTTTCATGTTTTTTGAAAGATTTTGCATGCATTATTTTGAATGGAGAAGAAAGTAAGCCTGGAAGGAAGTATAATAATCCCCTCTTACCTGTGGGGTAAACATTGCAAGACCCTCAGTGGATGCCTGAAACCATGGAGAGTACTGAACCCTATACTGTTTTTTTCTATGAGTACATACACACAATATAGTATAATTTATAAATTATGCATAGTAAGAAATTAACAATAGTAAGATAGAACAATTATAACAGTATATTGTAATAAAGTTATGAGAATATGGTCTCTCCTCTCTAATTATCTTACTGTCTTGAATTCACTCTTCTTGTGATGACCCAAGATGATAAAATGCCTATGTGATGAGATGAAATGAAGTGAATGGTGTAGGCCCTGTGATGTAGCCTTGCATCACTATTGAACTTGTGACTATACATCAGAACCAGGATCATCTGCTTCTGGACTGTGGGTGGATTAGCAGGGGACTAACATATACTAAGCCAGTACTAGTTCCAAAGAGGGAATATTAGGATAGTTGATTTTTTTTTTTTTTTTTAGTTTATTTGAGTGAAAGATAGAGCATGACCAGGGGGGAAGGGTGGAGGGAGTGGGAGAAGCTGGCTTCCGGCTGACATGGAGCCCTGTGCGGGGCTCCATCTCAGGACCCTGGGATCATGACCCAAGCTGAAGGCAAATACTTAACAACTGAGCCACCCAGGCGCCATCTATCATGGTCATATGATTATGTCATTCTTTTCTTCAGAATCTTATTGTAGCACCTTATCACTTAATGTATAAAACGGAAACTCCTTCCCAAACCATGTACAGTCCTTTGTGATGATCTGATCTTTGCCTCCTCTTTAGAATCATTGTCACATTCTTCGAAGTTCTAGGCATCAGGAGATAGGTGTAGAGAAATATATATACATACACCCACCCATCTAGAGTATTATTCAGAGTAACTCCTGGACTATAGTAAAAACAGACTCTAAAGATAAACCAGTTTTTATTTCTTTTTTATTTCCTGGGTTGGGGAGAGGAAGATTAGAAGTTTCCCTGTGTGCTGTTTAGCTGAATTTTTTTCGTTGTATATTACAGAGGTTGGCAGACTACAGTGCATGGGCCAAATGTGGCCCAATGTCTGTTTTTGTATGACCTGCAAGCTAAAATTGTTTTTTATATTTTTAAATGATTGAAAAGATATCAAAAAAGAATAATGCATTGTGATATGTGAAAATTATAGGAAATTCAAATTCACTGGCCATGAAGAAAGTTTTATTGGCATATGGCCATGCTCATTCATTTACGTATTGGTTATGGCAGTTCTTTGTGTACAGCCACAGAGTTAGGTAGTTTCTATAGAGACCTAAGAGCACACAAAACCTAAATATTTACTGTCTAGGCCTTTACAGATAAAGTAACCAGCCCTTAGGTTATTGTATAAATGGTCATTGAATGTCAGGTATGTCTGTTGAAGGCTCTTGCAGGGCATAATTGCTTCTATCTATTGAGAAAAGATTGGCTGGCTACTTTGCCTTAGTAGGGATTTATCTGACAGTTTCTATGTGACAGCCATATTGTGTCTAACTCTGAAGAAGTTTCTGACAAATAAATTCTTTTTCTTAGATGAGGTATCCCACCTAAGAGTTTTGGAGCACAGCATATGAAGACATTTTTCTTTGTTTGCCCAAGTCTCAGTCTCTCTTTTGCATATTTTGTGTTAAAAAAGATTGTCGTTACATTAAAAAAAAAAGAAAACCCTTGATTTTTTTGTATTAGTTTGTTATACAGATATCTTGTGTTTAAAGATATATGAGTTGAGTTAGATTAGTTATATTGGAAAAATTGAGGGATTTTTATGCAGTATATTAACGCATTAAATCAAACACTTAAGGGACGCCTGGGTGGCTCAGTTGGTTAAGCCGCTGCCTTCGGCTCGGGTCATGATCCCAGGGTCCTGGGATCAAGTCCCACATTGGGCTCCTTGCTCAGCAGGGAGCCTGCCTCTCTCTCTGCCTCTGCCTGCCACTCTGCCTGCTTGTGTTCTCCCCCTCTCTCTCTGACAAATAAATAAGTAAATAAAATCTTAAAAAAAAAAAAACACTTAAATATTTGGTGACTGTGTAATATGTATAATTATTTTTACTACTATAGTCTTTCATTTGAAGGTGGACATTTAATATTCTTCCTTAAATCAAAACTAATAGTGTAATTCAGAATTCTGTGTCCAAATATTCATCCTATTCTGGGAAAAATACAAGTAAAAAAACCCGAGTGTATTAAAGTTTGTCACTTCTTAAAGTTTTACTAGTTGTTGTTGATAAGTTTTACTGTTTTCATTAGGTGGCAAAGTTATGAAAAGGAAAACAGTGGGCACCTACGTGGCTCAGACGGTTAAGCATCTGCTTTTGGCTTAGGTCATGATCTCAGGGTCCTGGGGATGGAGTCCCTCATTAGGTTTCCTGCTCAGTGGGGAGTCTGCTTCTCCCTCTGCCCCTGTCCCCAGCTCATGCAGGTGTACTTGCACTCTCTCTATTCCTCTCACAAAAATAGATAAATAAAATCTTTAAAAAAAAAACCAAAATAAATTAAAGGAAAACAGTGATTCAGACATTCCTTTTTATAAATATCGAAAGTATTGCAGACCCAAAATTTACAAAGCAATATATATAAGCAATAATAATGGAAAACTTATTTACTTGAAACATATGTCTTTTGGACTAGGTAGCCATGCTTTATTTCCTTGTTTGTAATACTGTACTCGCACTATCATATCCGATTATATCAGGTGGCATCGGATTATAGAGATTGAAAACATGAAGAAATATGGCAAGTTTTTTATTGTCATGGAAACCTCACCTATGGATCTAGCCTTATAAGTAGATAGTTAGTTATTAAACTTGGAAATGGGACTGGGTATATAGATACTGTGATTTTAGTCATTTTAGTCACGGAGATTTTAGTCATTTTGGTCATGGAGAATCTGCCTCAGAACTCAGTAAATTCCTTCTGTCTAAATGAAGGAAGTCTTTTCTTAGCCCTTTGTAATCTTGGGTTGTGGGGTCCCACAATTTCTAGCTCTAGTTGCTGAAATTTGGTAGGGCAAAGCTAGTCAGGTTATGAAAGCTTGATGGGTATGTGTTGTTACTCTAGAATTCTGTTTTTGTTCCAATTCCAAGGGATTCTCTTGGGTTCCTTTGGATTGGGAATTAGGGTGAATGAAAGTAATTAGTTTTATTAGACATGTGGGATGAAGATTTACTACATACCCAAACCCTGTTCTAGCATCAGAGAATCTTAGCTCTTTCTTTTTAGGGTTTTGAAGAGGAAGAAAGACTTCCTTTGGAAGTTATCAGACATTCCTTTATTTTATTTTTTTTAGAGGGGAGAGGGACAGAGGGAGAGAGAGAGACTCTTTTTTTTTTTTTTAAGATTTTATTTAATTATTTGACAGACAGAGATAACACAAGTAGGCAGAGAGGCAGCAGAGAGGGGAGGGGAGAAGCAGGCTCCCTGCCGAGCAGAGAGCCCGACGCGGGACTCGATCCCAGGACCCTGGGATCATGACCCCAGCCGAAGGCAGCAGCCTAACCCACTGAGCCACCCAGGCGTCCCGAGAGAGAGACTCTTAAGCAGGTTCCATGCTTCCTGTGAATTCTGAGGCTGTGATCTGTCTTATGACCTTGAGATCATGACCTGAGCGGGAAATCAAGAGTCAGATGCTTAACTGACTGAGCCACCCAGGCTCCCCACACATTTCATTGTGATAGAATGACAATACTGTTGTTAAGTTGTAAGAAGCTTTTGAAATTCTACCATTGTGAGACCCATTTTATAGTAGAAAGAACACAAATTTGTGAGTTTTTGAATCATGAAAACAGGTTCGAATTATTGTTCTGTCACTTACTAAATGTATGAGGGGCTAAAATCTATCTCGTAGGTTTTCGACGATGACAAAGTGAAATAATGTCAGTGAAAATCCTTAGGACAATGTCTGGTACTTAAGGAATGGTAATTTTAATTAGGCTTTGGAAATCATCCTGGATTTATCTTTTTTGATGCATGCTTCGCCCAACTCCTCTGTACAGTTTTCTACTAGCCTGTCAGTCCAGCTTTTCCTTGTTATCTTGTCTTGCTCTCCTTTTCAGCCTTGCAAGGCATTTAAAAGACACTGTGGTAATTAAGCTACTGATTTATTTTTTATCCTGAAATTTTCTCTTATGAAAGATTTGATGAGAGCTGAGAGAGAGTTCTTAAATAACTGCAAATTCAAAAACAAAGATTCTTAGAAGTGAGATGTCTTGGGCAGATTTCTGGTGTGCATACCTTTTTGGGCTATTTCCCTTTAAGTACCACAAACTCGACAAAAAAGTTAGTTTTTAATCTTTTTTTTTTTTTTTTAAAGATTTTATTTATTTATTTGACAGACAGATCACAAGTAGGCAGAGAGGCAGGCAGAGACACGGTGGGGGAGGCAAGCGGGGTCGGGGAGCAGGCTCCCTGCTGAGCAGAGGGCCCGATGTGGGGCTCGATCCCAGGACCCTGAGATCATGACCTGAGCTGAAGGCAGAGGCTTTAACCCACTGAGCTACCCAGGCGCCCCTTTAATCTTCTTTATAAAATAGCAAACCATGCCATTTCTTGAGACAGTGAGCCCTTTGACAGTTCATTTTTCAACTCGGTCATGTAAATGTCAGTTTTTATAAACATTTCTCACTTTTGTGAATAACTAGAATTTTCTGTGGTAACTTTATCCCCCATCACCCATGCTACATGTTGATAGATTTTTGTAATTTTTCTTTTTTTTAAATTTTGTATGTGATAATCAGTTAAAGTGGTTGCTTTTCTTTTGTAATTTACTTAATAAAAAGGCCTTGTCTAGTGATAGTGTAAAATAATACATTAGAAAAAATCACCCCTGTTTCTTTAGGATAAGTATTCAAAATCTCATTTTTTCTTGAGTTTCCATTATTTCTGTAACATTTTGCCCATTTTTGCTAATCAGTGTATTATGCATATTAAGTTATTTCTTTGACTCACTTTCTCTTAGTTTTATTCATAGTTGTCAAAATATCCATGAGTGGTTAAGTTTGTGCTGGTTATAAAAGAAAAACTGGTTCATCCTGAAGACATTTTGCTTAATGCACTTCAGAAAGACCACTTATATGCAACTTTGGGTCCAGATTGGATTGTTTTGCATTTTTTAATAAATTAATTTCATAATAATTCCTCTCCTTGCTTTACATAATCTAACTCTAATTTTGTCTTTGGATGCATTGAAAGTAGTCATTTACTGGTTGTCAACTAATATTAATTGTCATTACTTTTTATAGATAACTGTTCTCTCCCCCCCATTCTACCTTTATTAAAAAATCATAAAAGTCAGACTCTGCTTGCAACCACAAAAATAAACAAATAAGGGTGAATAAAGGAAAAGTTAGTATTTTCCTCTTCCCTCGGGTCTCTCCCTTCTCCAGTTTTCCTCCCTGGAGTAGCCAACATTAACCAACACTGAGTATTTTTCAACATCTTTTTCTCACTCAAAATCATATAAGTACATACACACACATACAGGCTTTTTGTAACTTGCTTTATTCTTTTAAGAATGTATTATGGCATCTCTCCAGTTTAGTAAATGGAACTCTAATTTTAAAAAGCTGAATAACATTCCAAGGGAAATTACACCGTAATTTATACTGTTGTTGCCCAACTGATGGACATTAAGATTGTTTTCTTTCTTTCTTTCTTTTTTTTTTTGCCATCATAAACATTAGTCCACTCTTACTCATGGCCAGAGAAACAAACATTTTTTTAAAAAAATATTTATTTATTTATTTTAGCAAGAGAGCATGTGCGAGTGTGGGGAGGGGCTCAGGGGAAGGGAAAGAGAGAAAATTCTCTAGCAGTCTCCTCCTGAGCACAGAGCCCAATGCAGGGCTGGATCTCACGACCCTGAGATCACCACCTGAGCTGAAATCAAGAGTTGGACATTCAACCGACTGAGCCACCCAGGCACCTCAGAGAAGCAAACATTCTAAAATATTAGCAAGATTAAACTAGTAGTATATTTAAAAGATAATATGTCAGAGTTTATTCCAGGAAGGAATAAATGTAATTTACTATATAAAAAATTACAAGATCAAAACTATATAATTACCTCTCTCTTTTGGTATGAATTGGAAGACTTTGTATTGTATTTATACAAAATAACATAGGGAGATGCCTGCCTATGTGGACAGTGGTCTAAGTTTTGTATAATTCTTGGACCCTCAAAGCTGATAGAAGCCTTTTTTCTAGAGTCTTTGGGGGACTTTGTGGGGCCAGGGCCTCAGCTTAGACTTTGGCCTGACTCCTGGAATTTGGTTACTAAAGCCTGGTACCCTTGACACTGTGGAAATGAGTATATTTCCTGAGACTGGGATGGATGATAAGAGTGAGCCTATCCAACTTAGGTTTGGCATCTTTTAAGATCTTGTACTTGATTTCTCTGGGCTTAACGAGTACCTTGTGCCTCATTGTTTGGAAATACTGGCCTGAATCTTTTTCAGGCCTTTTTTGTGCTTGTTGGCAAAATATGCATTCCTTAGGATCTAATTTTCTTGAAGCTTTCTAGGGCTGGTTGTATATGATGTTCTTGGATTTGGCCATTCTGTACTGCCAGCCGCAACTCTGGGAGTGGTAGAGACTGGAGGAAAAGAAACCCATGACTATTTTAATAGATGCCAAAAAAGCATTTGAAGTAATTTCCTCAGTGGATGTAGCACAATTTCTGAATCCTTGTTTGACTGAAAATGCCTGTCTTATCTTGGCTGAATAGTGTTCTTGGCTCATCATCTCCCTCTTATTTTTCCTGCTATATAACATATACACCACTGTTTTCAGGCCTGTGCAATAGATAAGTCTGATGCCAGTCTGATTCTCCTTTCTTTATGAGTAACTGGTTCTTCATTTCCTACACAGTGTTGGTACCCTGAGATTTTTAGATCTAATCTCATTATGCACTTTAACCCTTTTATAGCCTGAGAAACCCAGTACTGCTCGTTCATCTCTCATTTTCTGGACTCCTGTCTATAGTTCTGTATGTCCCCCTTTCTGACCCCTATCCCCCACCCATTTTTTCCTTAATGTTTAGTAATAGTATAGTAAAATAATTTTGGTTGTTCTGAGTTGATATTCTCAGGTACACATTGCGCTCTTTCAAAATGTAGTTTAAAATCTTTCTTTATTTCAGGGAAGTTTTTTTTTTTTTTTTTTTTTTAAAGATTTCATTTATTTATTTGTCAGAGAGAGAGGGAGAGAGCAAGGGAGCACAGGCAGAGGCAGAGGGAGAAGCAGGCTCCCTGCTGAGCAAGGAGCCCGATGTGGGACTCGATCCCAGGATGCTGGGATCATGACCTGAGCTGAAGGCAGCCACTTAACCAACTGAGCCACTCAGGCGTCCCTCAGAGAAGTTTTTTTAAATTATTTTTTTTACTATTCTGTTCTTTGCTTGGATTTCCTTCTTCCAGGGTTCCTATCACTGTATATTCAGTCTTCGTTGCCTATTTTCAATATTTGTCAGTTTTTCTCAAACCTTTTTGATTTTTTTGAGTTTTAAAATTTTCTTCTTTTTTACTTTGTATTTTTCATTAAGGGTTGTCTGTTTTTATTTACTCTTTATTTCTGGAATGATTCTTTCCTTTTGTTTTTAATTATTTTGAATTTTGTCATTTTGAATGTTTATAATTCTTATATCTGTTATTCTTTCATGTTTTGTGCCATTTTCTTAAGGTCTTTTAGTTTGAAATAGCATGTTACAGTTTTTTTGTTTTTTTTTTTAAGATTTTATTTATTTGAGAGGTAGAGAGAACAAGAGCAAGGAAGAGCATAAGAGTTGGGGGCGGGGAGGGAGAAGCAGACTCCCTGCTGAGCAAGGAGCTCAATGTGGGGCTCAATCCCAGGATGCTGGGATCATGACCTGAACCAAAGGCAGCTGCTTAACCCACAGAGCCATCCAGGCGCCCCTAGCATTTCACAGTTTTGATCTGAGGGCATGTCTTTCTGGCATGCTTTCATCATCTGTAGGGATGTTATTCTGCCCCTTATTCTCTCTTCTTGTAATTTAGTATATGAAATTGACCTGATATTTTCTGTGACTCATTTTTATTTGAAATTAATTTCAAAAAATCTTTTAGAAAGCGGCTGGATTCAGGAAAGCTTTTTCTAATTTCGTAGAGCTTTTCCTGTGGTTGTTTTTGTGCAGTGTTAAAAAATATGGTGCTTGTGTTCTGAGATTTCCTGGCCCTATTCTCCTCCAGTGGTTTTGTCTGGACCTTTTCATTCCTTCATCTCTCTTGTCTGATCCCAATTTTCACCCCTTTATGATCACTGAACCCTTTCTCTGTGCTTTCTGGAGTTCACTGTCAGTCATCTGCAAAACTCCCTTTATTTTTAACCTCTTCTCTAAACATGAATATCTTCTTGCACTCAGTAAACTTACCTTTCCCCTGAGGGTGCTACTTCCCCATGGAGTTCTTAAGTGGTGGCTCCTCCTAGTGACATGGGTTATGTGTTCTCTTTGCTTTCTTTTAGCTTGTGCGGGGGAGGGGGGTGGGGTTCACTGGTACTCTCCTACTACTCCAGTTGTGATTTTTGGTGATTACAGTATCTACACAGATGAGCCTTCTGGTGTTCTGGCCTCTTGACTTCCTCTTGTCTATTGCACTTGCCCTTTGCTTCAGCCTTTCACTTTTATGGCATATCTGGTGCAGATGTTTTTAAACCCTCAGTGCATCTGCATTAACTGGGGAGCTTTGAGAAAATACAGGGATCTGGGACTCACTCCCAGAGAGTCTGATTTGGTTAATCTGAGGTGTGTCTTGGTATGCTAGTTTTAAGTTTTCCAGGGTGACTTTAATGTGCAGCCAGGATTGAAAGTCATTGTCCCACAACTCGTTATTAACAATAGCTACAACTTTCTATAATGTAATTTCTGGCATTTACTCTCCAACTACCACTTCCAGTTTTTCTGGTTCACTTCTAAGTACCCAACAACCTTAAATCTTTGACCTCAACTGGGACCTTTTAATTTACCACCTTTTCACTTTTCCTCCATACATACTTATTCTCAATTCCTTTTGTGATTTGGTGAATTCCCTTTTCAGTATTCCTCGATGCATACATGTTCTCAGTTCCTTTTTTGACTTGCTGAATTCTCATTGTAATTGCTTTTCTGCATCTATACTCTACCCCCCTTGACCTCTCTCCCTTGGTTGTTCTTGCCTGGCAAAACCCAATTCTATTTAAAACCAACTCTACTTTTTTTTTTTTTTTT